>JAWWML010000655.1:0-58684 GCA_035047165.1 Ormyrus rosae
AAATGTCGCTTTCCGGGATGTATATATCCGATATATAAGCACGAAAGACGACTTTTGAGGCTTGAAACTAAACCAGGTTAACGTCTTTTTCGCAGCAATAATATTGCTGCAAAAAACACGCTTTTGGCACTGTCAATCGCAAGATTCAAATTTTAATTTAAATATTGCATTTGAAGTAATTTGATAAAATATTGTACTTGAAAAATCCTTATTCGGCGAAATTTTATTTCAGTCTATTTCTGTTTCGGGATCCTCATTTAATATCTTAATACAATATTTTGGACAAGAGATTTTCTGTGGATGAAAAAAATGTATTGAAAAAATTGCGCAAAGCTCCGATAACCGATTTTTAATAATAAAAAGCGTCATAAAAGAATTAAATGTATTTAATTATTTTCTTAATCCTAGCCCTGCCTTCACCACCTGAGTTTCCAGACCTGTGGATTATGTACGACCTTGATTTGAAGTTCGCACTCCGCGCAGATTATTATTTTATGAAAAGGTTTAAATGTAGAAAATATGTAGAATTAGAATTTTAAAATTATTTTTCCGGAGATTTGTGATTATTTATAGCAAGTTTTTCTGTGCAAAAAATAAAAGCGTGCAATGCCAATATATCTTTCGGGACTGTATCGAAAATTAAATTTAACTTGCAATATTTTTTGTTTTTTGCATTTACTTTTGGCGAAAACGTGTCTTCTGATTTTTCGTGAAATCATAAGCTTATCATTTTTATTGTTTTTTAACGATTTCACCTTTTTATTTAACAACAATAATAATACCTACTCATTTAATAATCATATGGTAGTTAAAATTTATTAACATATTATAGAATTTATTATTTTTATTTATAGTTATAAATAATTTGTATTATGATAAATGTAAGATAGTTATGAACTATTATCTAAACTTGTAATCTTAAATGGGTCAGCCGGTCTCAGCTGTCTAAAATAAACTTGATTCATATAGTACAGTTTAATTTTTATTTTGCAGAAAGTTTGTCTTGAGATAAACAATTCATTTTTAAACGCATCAAATCTTCATTAAAATTTTTTTTTATTTCAAAACGATGTTACACTTTTTATATTATGAAGAATAATAATCAAATTTTAAAATGAACCTTATCACTTTTAGATGAATACTTTGATTAAAAAATACTTCTGACTATTTTAAATACTTAAATATGTGATTAAATATCATGAAGTTTACTTACTAATTTATAATGAAGTACAAATTAAGTTTATAGTAGTAGGATTTGGATTATTGGAAATAAAATTATAATAAAATCGTTTTTAATACATATATGATATAAGTACTTTTTATTTAAATTATTTAATTAATTGCACATAAAAATAGTAGTAAATCATAGGAGTTTTATTTGTGTTCAAGTATAAGAATAGCACAATTCAATATTTACTGCATTTATTAAAGTATTAAATATTTTAAAGTACGATAAGCAGATTATAAAATATTACCTACGATAGATTTACATATCTTAGGTATTTGCTGTCTCCTAACAAGAAAAGTATACACGCAGTTTACCTCGTCAATTTTCTTCATTTAATTGCAGTGCACGAAAAATATTAAACATATAAATTACACAATAAGTATAAAATACATATCTAATATTTTTTTATGTACAGCAGCATATCACGGATTCAAAAAATATGACGAAGTACATAACTCGAGTACTATTCTGTAACACTTAATATCGCAGTTTTTATGACCTGTATAAAAAAAGATTCATACTTAAATGTAAGAAAGGAGTACATTCTCGACAAGAACATTGTATTCGTGTTTTTGTCAATGCAAATAATTATTTTATCATAAATCTTTAAGACTTTCTTATTATGCTGAAATTGCAGGCACATGAGCGTATGAGAAAAAAATTTAAGTTGCAATGTTTATGTAAAAAATTATTTCACTGTGGTAATTACGAAAAAATATGCCTGAAAATATATTTACTATAATATTTTAAGAAATTTATGTAATAATCCTAATAACCTATTAACAAACGACTAATAAATAAATTTCGATTCACACAATCTTAAAATTTTGGATTTCAATAAATATATTTTAATTAATTTATATAACATTACAATGCTATTCATTAGAGAATAGATTATTTTCATGAGTAACATCCATCATAAAAGAACAATTAGCGTTAGACCGTAGATTTGTGAATTTTACTCTACTGCAGATTGCAGATTAAATGCAGAGCCTTAATATCTTGGTGTTAGGAAAAAATCTTACAAGCCTCTAGAACTCGTAAGACTATACGTATACGTACCAGTTGAACACCGCAACCGTAAATACTCGAAATTTGATGCATAAAAATTACTAAAAAGATAATGTACATTTTTTTTTACTTTTATGGACGTGAAAAAGTATTTATATATATTATGTATATTTACTATAAACCTATAACCTGATGCTAATTAAAATATAGGCAACTAAACGAGTGTTAACAAATTCACAGTTCATTCGCACTTAATTGATTGTTCGAAAATGGTACAAAAGAAAGCTAATCATTTTTATTTTTTCTTCTTACTGCTCTTTTCCACTTTCTTAACAGTACTACCTGAAAAAAGAAAAGAGAATATTATACCAAACTGTTGAAATTTTGAACGTGAGAACAGCTAGACGACTGATATTGCAAACCATATTGAAGCGCAGATGAGAGAGACGAATATAGATATTGTACTGCAAGTGATAGAAATAATGTAAATAACTTAAAAGTAAGAGAAAATTAACATTTTGCAAAAAGCAGTTGCAGCTATTAGATTACTAAATTAAGGTTCTAAATTCATTTTAAATTTACTAAAAAGAAATATATTTCTTATTCCTCAGACATTAAAATATAATGTTTGAAATACCAATCTTTATGTTTAAAGACTGATAGTTCAATGAATGAGTTTTATATTTTAATATTTTTTCTGTGAACTTAAACAACTTAATTAAATTATAATTGCAATTACAAAAAATAATAATAATCATTATATCGCTTATTTTTTAAACTAAATAAAAATTAAATACTTATAAACTACTACATAAATTATATATAAAATGCGTATAATTTAACTTGGTATGGACAATACAAAAGGACATGCAAATAAAGGTTTAAAAAAGAAAAATTGGTTACTATGTACATACATGTATAAACAATTTATTACGCCAACGAAACTGTACAGAAATTTAAAGTGGTCTGAATACTTGATTCTGCCACACGATTTTTACCCTTACGGAATTTAAGTACCAATTAACTGTTCTACAGTAAAAATAAGAGAATAATAATGTCAGTTTTCTTATCAATTATTAACAGGAACTCTCGTTTCAAACCAAAAAGTCGCACGTTTCAATTCATGCATTTTGATACTTTTGATTACAGATCTGCGACTTTTGATAAAGATTTCGAATTGCTAGATTTACCTTAAATTTTAAGTTTTCTTCCAATTACTTATTGGATATAAATTTACAATGAATTTACAATAAATTTACAAGCACTCGATTAAATTGTAAGCTTAATTACTATTGCTTAGAAAATACACATACTTTACGAAGTTTGGTTTAAGGGTAGAGTTACGTGAAGTCGCGTTTTCTTACACCTTGGAGAATTGTAGTTTGCAAATATGCGTACAGTCATTTTTGGCAGTAGATTTTGGTAGATTTATGAGTAAGAACATCGTATATACAGTTTTAATTTTAAAATAAACGGCATTTGATTTGTTAAATTCTAAAATGTATTGTTAAAGAGTAAAGAGTAAAAAGAGTTTTAAAGTCTTCATTTTAAAATGTTTTCCCCTCGCCTTATAGTTTTAAGTCGATAAATTCAGTCTTAAAATAGGTTTATATAAAAATTCTATAAAAGTAGAGCTAAAACTGTAACTATTTTTAAACTATTTTCAAAATTTCCGTCGTCATATTCAAAGTCGTACGTAAATAATGTTCAGTCGATGGGAGCGAAAACGCGATTAAAAAAAGTTATTAAATAGTTTTCAAGAATTAAAAAAAAAGTTTATAAAAAAGTCGAGTTTCTTGTTTACTCGTATTCAAATGAAATTTGCAAAATTTCATTGTCATATTTGGCAGGATTTGCTCATTTTTATAAGTCTTTCATTAGAGTAACGCAATAAACGACTTTTGACGATATCTCTGCCTTTAAACCTTTAAGAATGTGGCTTCTAAATCCTGGAAGGTTGAATTCATGCGTATTCCGGGTGGAAGATTTAAGAAAAATCCTCTTGCTTTGGAACGTCGTTTTGATTAGCCTCTGCTAGGTACCTTTTCCCTACATGCCGTACAAATAGCCACATGTAATTTCACATAATGTACGTAAATAAAACAATTCCGACTCCCATCAATTAATGAAGAAATTAATCAACCAAATAGGTCTTTCTTAAGCAATATTAATTCCCCGATGATGAACATGATCTTTTTTAACTTTAGACACATTAACACAGGCAACCAAACACATATTACACGACAGTGGGTTGTGAATACAGTCACGCGAAGTACACATTTAACTAATATTGTGTAAAAAAAAATGTGGCAACGATTGCAAAATGTTACGGAACACCGAATTTAAAGGATGTCGGAGTAAAAGTTTACGGTCATAATACAATGTGCATTTTTTTTTTTTTTTATTTCACGAGCTAACTGTCATTAGAAATCATAAAATAAGCTAATCATTAGCCAAAAATGTAAATTCGAGCTGAAAAATAAACAATCCGATACGAGATGGTGGCAACCATTTTAATGTAAAGTTACACGTATCATGACTAAATCCGACATCCCCTTAATAGTGAGTTACATAAAAAGCCTTAATTAACACTGCAGACACGTATGAAAAAGGATAGTGCAAGAGTGCAATACAAGTGCTTTATTGTTCAACATAAGGAAGAAAGCGTTACTGACATTGCGCCAAACCCCAGAAAATGGAAACAATGAAATGTTGATGAATACCAAAGCTACTCTTGTGAAACAATGATCAAATTAACCAGAAGATAACTAAAATAGTAGACGATGCAGCGTGATGTAGCCTTGAGCTTGAAGAGATGATGAACAAGCTAGTCGGAAATATTTTTGTAATTATTTGAGAAATAGTCACCCCAAATTAATTTGTCCAGAGCTTCGCCGGCATAATAGAGTCCAGTAACGAATCCTAGAAGCGCTAAGTAGAAAACTATCCTTAGAGGCCACGATAAAACGTCCAAGATGGGGTAAGCCCAGACTCCACTCATGTAGTAAACAAAGTGCATCCTAGAAATAAAAAGTTTTATATTATTTGAGTTTGATTAGTTTGTACATGTAGTAAATTGATTAAATATGTTTGTCTATGTGTAATGAAGGTTTGAAATTTGTAAAGCTTTATCGTGTAAAGGACTCAATAGTTGGAGAGTTTTGCTATTGAAAAATATTAGTGACATTTTTTTTTGAAGAAAATCTTTTGATTAGTAAAAAGTTTTGTTTTATATATATGTATATATAAGTAGTCTTTACATTAATTTTTAAGTAAATTAAAAAATGTATATACTTGCTAAATTATTAACGTAAAATTTAATCAATATTAGATGAAAAGTTGAATACATGAAATTACATTTATTTTAATGGGGTCCAATTATTGCTACTCCTCAATTCGAGACCCAATTCATATGTAAGGTAAAGATGGACACTATCATCGTTTTTAGCATAATCTCGAAATTTAATTTAGAATATGAGTCGTATATTATAATTTTAGAAGTCAAAATGATAACAGCTTAGCGTAATTATAAACTAAGTATTATAAATTGCATCAATAAATAATAAATTTTGTAATTTTCTTTTTTTAACTATAATTTTTTCGCGTGCGTCCGACATTCACAGTGTCAAACTACTGAGTCCTCTACCTTATTTCGGTCACAAATATGCATTAAAATATACACATCCCGGCCAAATTTAATTCAGTCGTTAATATTTTGAGGCACAAAGGAAAATAAGTTATCGTTTTTAAATATAAACCCTTGTTAAAAGCGTGAAAACTGTTCAATTATCAAATCAATAAATACCAAATCAAGTAGCACAGCATGAAAATAAACAGGATGCCCAAGCCCTTCGACCTCGACGGATAGTTCCTGGGCGCCAGGAGCATTTCCAACAGCGTGGCGAACATTATCATGGTGTGCATCAGGTGATTGAGCCAGGCCGGGAAGTACGGATCCAGTGCCTTGGGTAATACCAGTTCACGGTCCACGAACATCAGGCACCAGAACAGCATTCCTACGAACTATTCGGAAGACTTCGTGCAATATTCGTCGTGTCGCGGGAGGATTTTTTTTCTATCAAAGAAAGAGGTGACACTTACCATCGACACCGGAAAACCGACGGAGGCGTGAAAGTTGTCCTTGAATCGGCGGATGAACGGCGGATTTTTCGGATTGATGTTGTTCGTTCCGAAGATGTCGTTGAGGAGGCATACTAGGAAAAACACCGCTTGGGCAATCTGCGGAATAAAAAAAATCGTTTCGTTAATATTTGACGGACAATTTTAATGAAGTAGATGGAGTGCCGAAAATAATTGGAAAATGTATATTTTAAACAGATTTACTAGGGTACGAATTGTACTCCTTAATGCTATTATCTTTAAACGACCTTGAAGTTGAAGGCATTAATTAAGTTTGCTCTTGTTAATAAAATACTCGTATAAAATTTCTTTTCATTCTTAGTTTATTAACAAATAAATAAACGTATAGAGCGATGTAAGTTATTTTAAACTTACACAATCTATATTAATATTTTTAATAGTAATCACTTAAAAATAATCGTACTGCGTCCCATAGGAAAATAAAGAATTCACTGATATAATTTGCAGATTTCGCAGAAAATAAGTGGCAAAGTACATAAGAATGTATATGGAACTGCGGCTACAGGAAAAACAAAAAGTCCTACAAAGATTTTAAGAAGACGCGAAAAATAATGCGTAAACAGACGTTAAATCTACGCACGGAACAAAACCTGTGCCCAGTTCTACGTCATACCCACAGACGGAACACTTCCATTATCGCCAAACAAAAAAACGCCTCTGACGTCATTCGCCCGCAAACTCGCAGATTCGGGCGTTACGTCCGCGAGCCTCGAGGAAGCGATACATCTCCGCGCGGCGAGTTAACCTTTGGCCATCTCGAGCCGTCGGGAGCACAGCTTGCACGGCGCGCCGTCACATTATTATGCGGTAATCATTCGGCGCGCGCACAGAGCGGTAAAAGTCGCGCGGCTGCGGGCCGGCTTTCGAGCGAGCGCTGCACACCGATCGCCCCGGCGGCTTATGTCATACGGTAATTACTCGGCTGTATCGCCGTCTAATTCTTGTTCGAAAGTCAGGGGGGGACACCTTTGTACACGCTTTTCACGCTTACGCAATACGGAAGGCTGCTGCCGCCGTGCAGCGGCGACGGCACCGCGCGCGAGAAGAAAAGATCCGCGCCGCGAGAGAGAGAGAAAGAGACGGAGTGACGGCGAAAATCGGATTTCGCGCGCGAGAGGCGGGGGAACGTTGCGCGTTTTCGTTTTGACTGGACGGCGGAGCGGTTTTGCGAATGCTGAACGCCGCCCGGCGCGCCCGGTGTTTTTGCGCTTTATTTACAAGCGCGCGCGCAGCTTCGGAGAAAAGAGGTAAATGGTAATGCTAATTCTTCGAGGTTGGAGATGGAGGGTCGGGTTATTTATGAATTTGTTGATTCGTAGATTTGGTTATGAATTTGTTTGTATAAAATGCATTGACGGCGGCTCTTTTATGATTAAAGATTATATTGCTTCGGAATAAAGCATAAAGTGAGCAACGTAACAGTAACGATTGTTCGTTACAATAATGATCAAATTGCAGTTGCAATTTATATAGAGAACCGAGTTATGTTTGGCTTTACGTAACTTGCTGTAATTTTTATTTTTTATAAATGGTTAAAATTTCTTTTACTGCGCCATTGAATTGAAAATCTAATATTTTGTAGATAACTAAAAAATGACATAAGCAATAATTTTGAAATACGCAATATGTATGATGTAAAATATAATTTTGAAGTAATAAAAACATGATTTTAGTAGTAAATTTAGGATAAAAAAATGAAAATAGTCAATTTGTAAAAATTCTAGAAAATACTTTTTTATATTATTTTATGCGTTATATCAAAATGTATTATCTGAAAAACTAAGTGGAGAAAAATTTGTAAATTAGACGTAATTTAGATTTCATTTTCATCAATTTGTCTCAGCACGAAGTTAAATTTAATGCTGTGTTATATATTACTAAATAAAGATATTAATTTATTTGCATCTAATAGTATAACTTTACGCAAAATTGCGCTGCTTTTTCAATTACACGTTAAATTACGCAGCTGACACATTATACAAATTCGTCAGAAATTTCTGTCACAATTACCGACACGGCCGTATGATTAATTTTGTAAAAAAAAAAAAAGAAAAAAATATTAGAACCCGACGTCGCAACTTTAATGACCAGTTTCCCCCCAATGCCAACAATTGAGAGGTATCGATTCCAGAAAAAAGATTATTTGTAATCGACAGTTTGGAAGCGTAAAATTAATTTTAGAAAAGATGGCAATGAACTGTTTGCACATCCGTTAGTTAAAATGACAAATGCACACGTACACGACATGCGTTTGCTCGTCGTCAATATTCATTCCGAGCACTAAATTTTCTAATTGTAATGTTCAAATGGTGTCTGTCATATTAAAATTTTATTCGCGACAGTTCGCCGTATTATCTTTGGTTATATTTCGTTTAGCATAAATTAGCATATTCAAATCTGTAAGACAAATACAGGTTGGCAAGGTTGGAGTGTTATTTATCAGAAAAAATTTGCTGAATTCTTAATTTTTTCGCGATTGCGCCAGTTGTTCTTGTTGATAAAACGAGTAATATTCTGAAGTGGCAAAATTATAAATTACTGCATATCCAGAGCAATGCTCTATTTTTAATTAAAAAATTGTAGGTATGAACAGGAAAATGGAAACATGCGCGATAAAAATAGGATATTTAGGTCGATCCAATTTATAAGCAATAAAATTTACAACATCTATCTATCTTTTAATTGCAGTGTTTCTTCAGAGATTTATGACCTTTGCTTCAATAATTTGCCTGACGGAGTTAGAAATCACTTACAAAACGCCACAATCAAAAAATAGATGTTTCAAATTTATTGCTTACAACTTGGTATTGGTCCTCAAAGGATCCTCTTTGCCAATTATTGTTCTTACGAGCAAAGGATTTGTTCAATAGATAATAAAGGCATTTGTTTGAAAAAAGTATGCCTTTTTTTGTTTAAAAATTACGTTTACTATCCCAAAACAACAAATTGGCATCTAATCAATATCTAATCAATATCTGAATAATCTGCACCACCAAAGATCTCAAAGACCAATCCTTCACGCATATTCAATTTGCTAACCGCAACGATCAAAACATTCGATCACAACCTAACCTCATTTCCCCGCGACAACAAAATAACTCCCCAATCTTTCTCCCAAACTTACAAAAAAAGTCAGCGGCAAAACAAGAAAATACAAACCGCGTCCCAGAAGGTGAGGAACTTGAACTTCCCCCCGTAGGCGTTGTGAATCCTGCCGACCTCCTTGGGCACGTGGGTGTGCAGGAGGTCGTAGTAGACCGAGAAGGCGAACTGCACAAACGCGGCCGCGTGGAAGACCGTCAAAAAGTTTTCCCGCATCCCGGAAAATCGAGTCGCCGACTTCTCGGCTCACAATGGCACCTTTCTAAAACGGTTTTTACTCGCTGCACTTGTCGCCGGCGCTGCTGTCGTCGCCTTTGCGAGGCATTCTTCGATCAAAATATTTGGTATGAATCCCGAGTCTTTTACCCGCAAATGCAGTGCCGCGTGTCTCTTAGCTTCCTTTGTCTGCGTTCGGTGTTCTTGTTTCAAATGTTTCCCGTTGTACTTGGCCGATTTTCAAAACAGCTTTTATTGTTATTGAATTTTGATTTTATTACTGAGTAAATCGTAATAGAGATTGTTTTTTATTGCGTAGTACTCGATTTGTGTGCGTTCAATGTTAAAGTAGTTCTTTCGTTAAAAATTGTATTCATAAAATATCTCAATAATCTTTTTTTTAGATAATTTTCTTTAATATACTTTTGAACAAATTATGCTAATAACTTGCGTCAAATTTTGGAAATCTGCTCAACGGTCCACATGAAATTTGTCAAAATGGACCTATATTGATGAACGATCTTTGGACACACACCGTCTGCTACTATTTATATTCAAACGAACGTCATCCGAAAACATCTGATTCACTGGTCAACGACCTACCCTAAATTTTTTTTTCTAAACCAGCTGTCATTGCGTAACGTTCACTGCCTCACAAGCCGAAAGACCTACTTTACCAAAGAGCAACACGACTAAACGTCACGCCGAAAGAGGAAGCTATACAGAGAGACTCGGTATGGTTCTCATCCAACCCCGTCGCTCGGCAGCGGCACAATACCGGCAATTGTGCTTGAAAGCCCTCCTCTTAACTAAACGTTACACATAGCTTGGCGCTCGTTGACCCGCTCCCGCTAAAAACAGCCGCGACTAGAGTCCATCTCGCCGCACGAAAAATCAATCGCGCGCTTCCTCGCGCCGCGGAGGTCGCTTGGCTAATAAATTATTTTCCCGTCGAATCGTGTTGCGGAGCTCTCGACGCGTACGCCGGAGAGTTTGCGACACGCCGCGCGCGCTTGAACGCCGAGGAGTGTCCATCGAATTATTGCAGGACTTTGAAAAGCCCCGGTTGGGAAATGCGCGGGAGAGCTGATGTTCGCGCCGCCGGGTTTAGGAGCGATTCCGGCGGCTCGTGCTTTGTTTACTCGCAACGATGAACTCGATTGGTCGTCGAAGTGGTCGATCAACCGTCTGAATAACGTTTATCGTCAACAATTACGTTGGAACAGAAGAATCTACTTGACTTTAACTGAATTTCGTCGATTACCGAGGACATTTCATTGGCAAACAAGCCCATTGCCGCGTCAATTGAAAGTAATTCCGTTCCGCATAACAAAAGAGCGGAGGCACTCGCTGCAAAAACTGTTTTTCCCCTCCGAACGTTTCCTTCGAGTCACACCGAGAAACTTTTTCGCGCGTTCGAAACAGCCACATTATCGATCATTTGCAAAAGCCCGTGCCGCAAACCGACTCTCCTCTGTTTACGAAAAGCCTCGCGGCATCATTTTTCCGCAGAAGTATACACCTCGTGCTGGCACACACCCGAGCACGTGAACAACGTCGTCCACCACGCAGCATCGATCGCGCACACCTAAGCCTCCCGAAACCTAACCCAACCGTCGGCGCCGAGCGAGCTTTTTTTTTTTCTCCAGGCTTCGAAAAACCACACCGACTCTCTTCCGCGTGCACTGCGTTTTTCTGCGGTGTAAAAGACACGCCACTGCCGCGGGGAACTCCGTCTAATCTGTTATACCGAGGAAGGCAGCGGGGCCGATACACGTCCCAAGGGGAAGCCTCTCGTCGAGCGGACGGATTCTATTTTCGCAGCGGCTCCTCGGCGCGGGCCGAATTCGCACTCGAGACCGTCACTCCGCGGCGGGAAGGCAAGAAGCTCGCGCGCGCAACGTCTAACTGCCGCGGCCGCGTTCGGGGAACTGACTGACCGGAGCGGAGGCTAAGCATCCAGCGCGGCGCGGCGCGGGTCTCTTTTCACTCGCGGCACCGCGAGACGCCTGGGACACACATGTGCAGCAGCGCAGTCGCGGCTGATTCGATTGCGCGAGGATTTTTTGTTTGCTTCTTTTTTTTTTTTAAGCGCCGATGGGCTTTGTTGATTGTTTTTTTTTTTGTTTTGTGGTTGGAAGTAGTGGAAGGGCTGTTATGTTTATCGTTGGGTATAATTATTTTTCGATAGGGTTTTTTAGGTTGGATCTCGGCTAATGTTTTATAATGAATTATTAGTAATAATAGAGTGGTATTTTTAGAACGTGCTTTGTAAGAATTTAAAGTTAAGCCGGTGGTATTGTATTGTATAGTTTTATTGAATAATTTATAAAAATTGGGTGGGTGTTTAAAAATGAAAACGTATTGCTCACTGATTCACATTTTTAGTAGATTTAAATTTCAGGTGAAATGTACTGTAGTTAATTAAATCAAACAACTCTTATCTCTATATGCATACATGATTAAACTTCCAAATTTTCTGTAATCTTATAAAATTGAATTTTAAATTTAATTAATATTAGAATATTTCAGAATCTGTATTAAATAATAAATGACCTTTGCATTCAGCTAAAAACGAATCTTTACACCCTCAGATTTATCAGTAAAAGCAGTCAATGTTTCTATAGCAATAGCTTGAGTTTTTTCAATTTTTAAAATTTCTGTTTTAAAAAACAGAATTCCATAATTCACTGTAACAGGCTGCACATGAGAATGCGCACTGAATCAAGATAATCGATCGACCAACTGATTCCTTGGAAGTTACGTAACACCGAGAAGGGCGTTGACATGCAGTGCATAAAATGAGTGCGGTCAATTTTTTCCAAAACAAGTGTATAGAATTTCAAAATAACAGAAAAGGTTCGCCGCATGATTCGAGCAAACATTTAAAATGTTGCATTTTTTTACTAATCAGTAAAAGATACTATATTGATTACATTATTTTCCGCATTGAAAATTTAAATGCTGTAAGAACCTATCGAGCCTTAAATTGACAAAATTTCAAACAACTTTTCCCCGCCTAATTATATCGTTAAAAATCTAAAGTCACACGTCTAGACAGAAAATAACTTCTAGATTAAAATGCAAAAACCGAAAAAAAAATGAAAATAGACGAAACTCGTCGTCGAACGGGTCAAACCAGTTTCCCTTGCATCCACCAAACTAACTCTATCTGTCATTCCCCCGTCGAAGAAAAGACTCTCCTTACATAACGGAAAACCTCGCCGACCCTCAACGGAAAGCTCTGGAAGTAACAAAAACAGCCGTCGCGCCTCATCTCTCCCGTCAAAAGCGTACATCAGAAAAAAAAACGCTCGCGGAAACACTCGGCTTTAGAAAGCACACACCTCATCCCGCGATGCCCCGGCATTCCGCGCCTGGCGAACTATCTCCCCGCGCGCGCGGAGAGTGTATATATATATAACGCAACCGCCGCGCGCGCCGATTTCGAAAGCTCGGTGAACGGCGCGCGCTAATGCAGATTTTAGGAAACGCACACGAGGAGGGACACACCGCGGCGCTGTGCTCTCTTGCGAGATCGAGGCGACTCGTTAATCTTCCCGCCGCGTATACTTTTCGAGGTCCACTCTCGCGAGGGGTATTGGTGAAATCGGGTGCCGGGAGATTTTTCCTGTTGTCGTTCTTTGTATTTTGGGGAAACGCGAGATTTAGCCAACGTCGCGTTGTTTGGTTGGATCGCGGAGGAGGGATTTTATTAGAAAATTGCGGATTCGAAGGTAAGTGCGTACGCTCGTCATCTTAATTAGGCGCTCGAGCCGATCTTTCGACATCTGGCTTGATGTAAGTAACTTATCTGTTTACGTCAACATTGTAACGAAACGCACGAGTATAGAAAATTGTTAAGTTTTCGTTGCACAAGCTAAAGGATAAATTATTATAAACTTTAATTACAATTTGATTTTTAAAAAAACTGACGTAACGTACAATTTTCTCGAATTCCACTGTTTTACGATATATACCCATTACAAATTTGCAATCAGAATATTGATCAGCAACACTCAGACGTGCCTAAATACTCGCGAACTATTTACGCGCTTCCAAAGAGAAAGGAATCTCATTTCTCTCGGCGAATCGGTCAAGTTTTGCAACGATGAGTTTTGATTGGATTCGAAGTGTACAAGCAAGAGGCAAAACTGTGCGCGCCGTGAATGAATTTTCGAGCCGCGAGAGAGGGGAAACCGCGGAGTGACCGATACAGACGTAATAGGCGAACTTGCCGCCGATGTGTAACGGGTTACGGGTTCCTACCGATATTATGTCACGATTAATTGGCATTTCATAACTTATATTCGCAATCGACGAAGTTGCCCGATGATGCTGGTACTTCTAAATCGAGAGTTATGCAAGGCGCGCGGTAAGAGCCGTAAAGTGGCGCGGATCGAGGATCGATTTATTAATAAACGCTGGTGCGGGTATTTAATTTTTCTGTTAAAACTGGGTATGTTCGTTATTTTAGGAATGTTTTCGGTGAAATTCATAAGTTAGGGTTTTGAAATTGTGTTTAACGTTTCGTAAAGGTGATTAATAAATCGTACATTTATGGATATTGGTTACATTAATGGGTTACTTTCTATGGTCAAAACTAATCTACTATCGAAAAATTTTGTAATTTTGTGCAAGACGATATTTTTTTTCTAGATTCAAAAATTTCCAAAACCTACGTATTTCTTAATAATGAGCGGGACTCGTTTTACCGATTTAACGGAATATTAACATTTTTTTCAAGAAAGGTATTTCATTATTTCATATTTGAGCTATGTTTTCTAAATGTGAACCTCTTTACGAGCTGAATTTAAAAACGTAATGAGACGTGGCACAAAAGCATTCTTCTAATTTGCGTGATTACACGTCTAGTTCAGCGGTAGAAAAGTTTTAGGAGACAAAGGTAAGTGAATCATTGCAATGTACTTAGTCGCTTGAATAAGAGACTTACATCTAAAAAATGTATGCGTAACAATATTTCATTGGCATTTCGGCAAACTTGATTGATTGTTTCACAACATTAATTGATTAAAATGCCAGGATATACAAAATAAAGTAAATCAAATTTTGATGAAATCAGATTTTGATATTTTAATTTTGAGCATTAATATTTTTATTTACGTAAAATATAAACAAAAAATGTACTGGAATTGATTATAGATATTCGTCAAATATCTAAATACTAAAGCATCGCAGAACTTAAGTTCATTGAACTTTCATAAAAAATAAATATTGTTCCGAATAACGTAAGTAAAGACAAAAAGAATAAATTGCAGTGATAATTTGGCTAATACATTCTGAGACCCACCAGTCCGCGCGATGTATTTGAACAAACGTAATAAGTAATAAGATTTTAATAATATAGTAATCGTGTAATACGAAATCGAAATTGAAATAGTGTAAAAGTAAAAATTTTCAAACAGATTTTTATAAAAAAGTCAATAATTGAATTAGTGAACTGTTTATTCCGGTTTATTCAACCTAAAACCCTTAAAATATTCGATAGAAACACTTAATGGATAATGTATTATAATATATATATATATATATTTTTAATTAAAACAAAATAGCTTTTACGCATATTTATTTTCATATTTCGCCGAAATTTTTAAGTAATCAAATCAAGTTTTGAACAGTTACATAATTATATGATTTTCCTTAATTATTCGTTACTGAGAAATACATTAAATTAATATATGCATATAAAAACTGCTACATTCTTTTATTCCCCAGTCTTCGTGGAAACCAAAGAAAGCGAAAGGCTTAGACGCAGTGTGTGCGGTCGAATTGGTTACGAGATAAACGCATTTGGAATGACTCCATTGGCACTTGAGGTATACAAAGTAAAGTAGTAGTTGAGTAAAACACAGAGGTCTGGCCCCTGCATTTCGATCGCGGTTTCTCTTGACACGTATCTTAAGCATCGGTAAGCGTTCTTCGCGTAAATTGGCAATTAATCAGGAAGACGGTAATTAAACGCAGTAGATTGGTTTCGGCAAGAAGTTATATGTTGAGTCGTTCGTCAATAAGATATGCGTATTATATGGATTAATGAAACATTTAAATGGAATATTTTGTATTATTAAAACGACTTTCATTGAAAATTAATAAGTTGTTAAAGTACATCAGTACAAGATAAGTATAAGAATTTGGAAAAAAATGCTTGGTGGGAAATCAAATTTTAAAAATGAGTACGAAAGCAGTTAATATCTAGAAAAACGACTTTATTTTTAACAAGCGATGAAAAGTTTTTTGGCACATTTTCTAGGTATTTCTAAGTTTGACCGAAAAAGTGACAATCTTAAAATTGTTCAAATTAATTTTAATCTCCTGCGGGAGATTAATTTTCAATCACAAGTAAACACATACGTTTATAAAATTAATATCTTAATCTATTGCAATTTTTTATCTTCGAGTGAATTAAAGGCATGCAGACCTATTTTTACAATTATTTCAATAATGATACGTCGTTATTTCAATATTTCAATATTCAATAATGAATCAATTCAATTTCAATATTCAATAATGAAAGAGCTATCACATTTTGCATTAACACAATGAAATTAACCAGAATGAAGTGTGAGTCAAAAAACATTTCATTAATTAACTAAAACTGTGCCCACCTTTAGCCGACTTCTAGTATAACTACGTATTTCATAGTCCAAAAATGGAATAGATTTTTATCAGGTGTGCAATTGTTTGAAAGTTTAATTCAACTAACAATCTTGAAAAAAGGCATTGATTTGTGACGGATAAATACAAACGTACTTGTAACCTACAGTGTAAATATGTATGCGAGGGTCAAAGTGGGGGTTTTTCGGTTTTCGACGCTGAGCGCTTTGAGTCGACCGATCACTCGGCGATGAAACGGCCGACCAGGAAGTAACCAATTGGCGCATCCTTTATTCGAACGTTTGGGCCGATCCTGCGGGGTAAGATTTATTAAGACACAATTTTTATTTTCTGGTGAATACCATTTTCTGCGCAATCCGGGAGTCAGTCATTTATATTAAAACATAACTGTCCTCCGAATATCTTGGTGCGGCGAAAAGGAACACGCAAGAATATTCGCCGAAAAATATAGGATAAAAGTTTCAAGTGTGACAACGTTTCGCAAGAAACAAAATATTATAACCGCGAAGGCAATAACGCCAAAGACTGGCTAATCTAAGGATTATATACACTCTGCAACAAAATTAACGCACCACCTAATTCCGACGAAAAATTGCTCATTTTCGAAGGTCGATATCTCCGGAAAAAAAGGTCGTAGGGAGTCAATTTTTTTTAAATGAAAGGTTATAGTCTCTACTTTAAGACGGTGGTATTGGTTTTTCGATACTACGCAACCCCAACTTACGTGACCTTGAAATTCAAGGTCATTTTTCAAAGCTCAACATTTGTAAACTTACGCAATGCGCCTGCGCATGGGTGATTTTTCCTCGATAATTCTGATCATTGCACCTTAACTCTTTCCGGCACTGCGGGTCTCCCAGGACCCATCTTTTCATACACTTTTTCGCTGTTTCAATGCAGTTTTTGTACGATTTATCTAGCGTTTTTTGTAATTTCAAATAGTACATTACGCACGCGGGAGGTAAAGTATTGATAAGTTCATAACGTGTGTAAATTTACACCCGAGCCGAAGGCGAGGTGTCAAACACGTGCTATGGGCTTGCCATTTTACCTTCCGTGGGGCATATACTATTTTTTTGCCTAGCGAGGACGAAAATACAACGTTCTTGATCCGGCGCTGGACGATAAAGTAGTAAAACAAATATTACATTGTGCAACAAGGGGAGAAAATTGAGGCATTTCTAACGAGGGTGAGTCGAAGTCGGGGGCACCGAAGGCGCCCGAGACTATACACTTCTCGGGAGATAAAATTGCAAACCCTTAGCTCGTACACTGAAGAACCCTACGAAGCTATTCGCTGCAAACTTCGAAGTAAATAACATCGGAAATTACTCCGACGTATAGCGCTGCTTAAACATCGAATTTCGAAGCTGTAAGCTACGAACTCCGAAGAAAAGGACGTCGGAGATTACTCCGATGCGTGAGAGTTCGTACTTCGCAGCTTATAGCTTCGTAGCTCCGACGCTTTAAGCGTCGGAGTAATCTCCGACGTTGTTTACCTCGAGCATACGTAGGTAAAAGATGCGAACCTTCGAAAATGAGATCGGACAGGAATATTTTTGTACGAAGACTATTTGAATGAATAATTATAAGTTACTTTAATACCTCGCCTTCGGTTCGGGTGTCAATTTAACGAGCTATGAGCTTGCCTATTCTTTCTCTCCCTAGGGGCGTAATATACTATTATATTCCAATTTGTAACAATGTTAATAAAACATGTAACTAAATTAAACCTTGAAAAAACCTAGAAATTCTTCTGAAATTTTCTAATCTTTAAATACTAGAGGTTGTCAAGCGCGCTACGCGCGCATTATATTTTCGTAGATTCCTTTTTTAATTCTATTATAATTTTCTAACAATTAAATTAAATTATATAAAAATAATTGTGTTAAATTCCATTTATAATAAATAAATTACTTAAGTTACAACAATTGTAAAACGAATTTGCAAAATGAATTATAAAATGAATGTAAAATTGAAATTTTTTTTTTAAGTTAACACTACCACGTAATCTGGGTCTCTATTCTCGAACGATAAACGAAAACGAAAGACAAAGACAAAAGATATAAAATGTATAAGTTAAACAAAGACAAAATGAGTCGTTTATTATTCCAGGACAGCTCCGCAGATTCAATAGTTTGCCTTCACTTTTCGGCTTATCGCTTTCTGCAAACTCATCGTGCTTTGACATTATCACGACAATGAAACGTAACAATTAGTCACATGTAATATACTAACAATGTTTATGTGGAAAATCTAAAAATTCTTGTTGATCAACCTACATTTTTAAAAAAGAAGATTAAAATCACAACTCAAATTGCAAAAATAAACAAATCAAAACTTTAAAATTTATATTGTTTAATTTGTTTGATTAAATAAGATGGAAAATGTTAGAGCTTAAAAAATTGTTTAACACTTACCACATTCCAAACTGTCAGGTATTTTGCCTGGCCGACATCAAAGTCTTGAAATCTCTCCCTTAATATTGGAATATCCAAAACAACGAAAGTACTGTACACTGTGATTATGTACAAAGTTAATACGGTAATGTGACTGACGGTTAAAAGAAGTGACGTCCCCATTTTGAATTCTGAAAAAATTGTAAAATATTATGAAATTTTTCATATTTTTTATATGACAGTGAAAAAAATCGTCATGAACATTTAAAACACATAAATATTGCACTATATTCAGAGATCTCAGCTTAAAATTAAATATATTTTTATTTTTTAATCTTTAATTTGATCAGTTTATATGAAATTTAATGCTTAATATTATTCAAGAATATTATCAGTTTCCGTATGTATTTGCAATTATTTTAGTAATTATTGTTTTCCGTCTTTTTGGTAATCTCTTAATACTTCAAGCGATATAATGAAATATTTGATTAGTCAGCTCTTAGAGATAATTATGCCATTTAGTGTGTTGTTCTGCCATACCTACAAATTATTTTTAACTGACTAATGTTTATTTTTCTGAGGACAAAATCTGTTTGATATCAAAATGGTTCTTCCGATTCTGAACTAAAGAAGTCGAGAATATATAATTATTTTTAGCATCATTGAAATAATGTCTTTAGTAATTAAAAGCAAATTGAAAAACTTGTTTATGTAAAAACTAAATTAAAACTGTTTGTACTACTGATTTAAATTTTTATTTGCATAAGTCGTCTATCAGACAATTAATAGATCGATTTTGAATCTTTCAACGTTTTCATCGTCTATAATGAATTAAGACATTAAAAACTTATATATTTTTTGCAAAATTATACAAATATTATTATTAATTTGAACTTTTAAATATTTAAATTAAAGTCACAAGATATTACATATATTTTTTTTATTTAAATCAGAATTAATCAGATTTTTCGATAAAGAAATCAGAACTGTCTGCAGCAAATATCCGTATGTATTTTTTCGTCTTGTTTTGATTGACATATCTTTTATTTCATTTCATAATGCGATGTCTGGAGTCTGGAGGATAAAGTTCACGAGAGTAGATTTAGAAGGTCAGGGTTGATAAAGTGCAATTGAGATTACGAGTTATTATTAACTTGAATTTCGATATAAACTAATAATTCAGTTTCTATAAAATAACTTTATTAAAGCAAACAATTTACTTTCATTTTTCAGAAACAAACAATAAATAATGATGGATTAAAACACGTATTTAGCACAAATAAAGAAAGAAGGAATTCGTAAATTAATAAACAAGGCGTTTTATATTGGAAATACGACAATTAGTTTCTTCGATTGGACACGATTAAAATTAACCACAGGCCTCTGGACGAATCACGAGGCTCAGTTCTACCAATTAAGAACCGTCGATCACTAAATTTAGGACTCGCTACGAGAGGAAAAGCATTCTGCCCTTTTGGAATGTGCCGCACGATCTATATGTACACGCAAGATGTGCATAATCTAAAATTGTAATCGAGCGAGTGTCATTGAATTCTAAGGTTGAATTTATTAATTTCTCATTCAAATGCGGAAGGTCAAGACCGCGATGCACAAAAATTAAATTATAAAATTCAGTTCGAATCCCGGCAGAACGACTCCTGCCGCATTACGTGACATAATGTTTTATAAAACGCTTAAATTTCATGCCGATATGCCGCGGAACTTCGCTCGATGTGCAATTTTACCCATATAGATTATGCCTCCGGCATTTTAATTTCATCCGTTTGGCCTTGATGAGGCGCGAGACTGCTTGCGTTACGTACGCACGCAAATAAAGGACAAACCGCGGAGTCAAGATGAAAATGCGAAAAAACTTTGTGTCTCTGCGAAGAGCCGGAGATCCGCGGGAGACTCGTACGGAGAAATATAATGATAGACTCTCGTCGAGAACCTTAAAGAATATTATTTTTTAATTGCTCGTACGTAGTTTCGTTTGACATTTTGTAATGCTCGATAAAAAGAGTCTAACTAAATTATTATTCAGCATAACCTAGTTCGGACAAATTGCTACTTAAATATAATTACTCGAGTATGTCCGCGCGCCGCGGCGTTCGAAACCGCATATTTTTCATGCATATCTTATTTTAACGGAGAGAGAGAGAGAGGTCGGACACTGTGACAAAAACTCGTTAACGTTGATAGATTCGAACGGAGCATTTGCATTTTTCACTATATGTTTCTTCTGCTTCGAGTTATATCTGTGCTATTTTCACAGGGAAGCGCGTTGATTAGCGGAAAACAAACGCGAGCTTTTCGAGTTATCGTTATCAGTTGAATTGTTGCAAGATTGTGTGCGATGTGCATCCGCTGATTTATTTCAAGTATATATTTTTAATCGGCAAAGAAACGTTTCCGCGATCAAACTTAAATAATTCGTAGACTTAGAACAATCAAACTGTTTTTAAATCGGTTGTAAATCAAGAATTCAATTGTCATCATCAATAATCAGTTATAATCACTAACTTCAGGAAATCTTGAATGACAGGTTGTTATTTGGGCACAGTAGTTGGACTTAACCTTGAAAATTTTAAGTAGAAATTGAAATTGATTAGTAGAGTTAAAAGATATATAATTTTCTGTTATAATGTGTAAGGTTAGAATTGGTCAAAATATCCAGTCATTCAATAACTCGCTCGAGAAATATACAGCTACTTCAATCAAACACTGGCAAGATATTATCAGAAATTTTGAGATTTATCAAAAACAATTTTGATCATATTAAAAATGAACGAATCCTCGAAAGAGGAAGCTTAAATTAACTTTTTTTAAATTAAACTAAGCACATTCCAAACTTCGCGATATCTACTTCTCAATAAATTTCGCAACAACAACAACACAAGCGAACTCCTCGAAGCAAACCTCCTGCCAACGCATCACACCCGAGAATCCCATCGACATATACTCACTCGTCTTCGTCGCTGGTTTTCGTCCTCGTCAGCTCGTTCTCCTCGTCCGGTCTCTCTTCTGGAGTGGTCGGTCGGGCTTTGCCTCGGCGCGTAAACTCAGACTCTTATCCGGCTCATCCGAAATCGCGGCGGCGGGTATAAGTGTCCGATAAACGGGCGGGAGGAGGAGGAGGGGGGGACAGAGAGGCCTAAGGTCAAAGCCGCGTGCGCCGCTGCTGCTGCTGCTTGATCGCCGGCGCGCAAAGCGACCGGAGCATGACTGAGAATTCACGGGCGCGCTGAGCTCGGCACTCTCTGTGTGTGACTTGCAGGATGACGACGACGATGATGATGATGCGTGCCGATCCGTCGGGCAGCTCCCTCCTTGTTGCGCAACTCTTCTACGATGACTGGGCTTTTCGGGGGGGAACCGGTCGCGGCGCGTTCGTGTATTACGAGGTTCCGCGAGGACGTGGCTCGCAGGACTAACAACAATAAGGGCCGGCGGCGCGTCCTGTGGCGCTGCCGGAGGTGTGTATGTGCGCAAGCGTGCTGCATGATCGGAAGGGGGGACGCGCGCGGCTATCTGCCGCCGCGTTCCACGTGACGTAACGTGTGTCTGCCAAGCTCGAGCCTCCGCGTGGCAGGTGCAAGAGTGTGTGGGTAAGAGAATGAGTTCACGCCGATAAATTGTGCGAGTGTGTTTTTGTCGAGCTATCAGCGCTGGAGGTGGACGGCCGGTACATGGCGGCCTCTCGCCGCTGGAACATCAACTTTGAGCAGATGCTGGTTGTCGGGGTTCGGGGGTTCGGATTGAGACGAATTTTTATAGGAATTTAATCGTTCAATGTATTTTAATGAACATGAATCGGGGTGCATTTCGTGGAAAGTTTCCTGAAAAATTTAAATGATCTAATAAATGATGTGGATAACTTTATTAAATAAATTATTTATACTCTATTAGCAATAAGAAATTTTAATTCTAATAAGGATACGAAATAAGGGTCCTTATAAGTATTGAACATTTTTTTATTCAACAGCAATTTTTAGCCACTTACACCGTGAATTTCTGAAATGTAAGTCCCCCTAATTTTACATGTCTTATCTTTATGCAAACATTTGTGATTTTGCCAAGCTGATTCGCATATTCTTATAAGAATACGAATACTTAGCATAAACATTTTCCCGGGGTGTTTTAACTATGACGTGGTTAAACAGAGAAAGTTCAGACTAAATAATCTTGTAACGTCATAATCATAAACTTATTTTTGGAAGTCTTATTTTTGAACTTCAAAGAAAATGATTATTGGCTCAATTTTCACGTTCTTTTATAGAATGTTCTTTTTAATTACTTTTTAATATAAACGCGATAAGTATGCAATTAAACTATAATCATCTAATTTTGTAATAAGCTTTTTCTACAGTTTAGCAAGCATGTTGATAAAATAAGCCAGAAGATTAAACTAATCAAGCTCAATGTCTTCTTAAGGAAAATGAAGCCTTGATATTTGCATCCTCGATTTCTTCTGAAAACAGATTTTTTGCAATAGACTTGCAACACTAAACTCGCATCGATGCAGATACCAATATTAAGACACAATATTCAAATTATCGCCTCTAAAGCGACAGACCAAATATTCTCAAATTTATAATTATGCTTTTATTAAAAGCAGCCGAACAATTACGTAAAAATCAATTTTCATTGCAAAAAAATTGTAAATCATTATTGCGTACCTACTTCATCCAACCGTCGCATATCTGCCGAGAATCATCCAAATTACTTCATCATTTTCCGTCGCGCTGTTTATAAAGTTCAAGCGCTTTTTGCGCCGGTAATAAAAAAAAGAGCGATTATTGCCGTCACCTTGACATCAAGTGTCTGTCCACCCATAATAGCCGAGTGATCTCGTGGAAGCGCATCCTGTGTGTCGTTACCCAAAACTGCCGCATCTATAAGGGGGAATTGTTAGAAAAACGGTATTCTTTGGAAGTCCAGTCGCGGTCGGCGAGCAGATGTCCTTTGGGCGTTGCGACATAATAATTGTTCCTGCGATAGCCTTGGTCGTTTACTGGAAATTTTGGAGTAGCTTCGTTCGCTGGAACGCGGCGCGTGTCGAGGTCTCGTGAGTATTCTTGGGAGTTTTTATCGGGAAGGTTAAAAGTTTTCTATTCTTGTTAAAACTTTGAGAGAAACTTGTAGGAGAATGTTTTGAGTTGTTTGTATAAAATAGCAGGCTTTGTACGTCTGAAAGTACATGATGGATTAGTTTTCAATGCTTGAAAGCAAACTTAAATAAATTAGATTCTGTATGTTAATTTTCGTAAAATGAACGAAGTCCTAAATTAATTAAGTTTCTTAAAAAAACATCGTTTATATTATACTGAAATCTGACAGTAGAAATAAAATCTATGAAGCAAATAAAATATATACAATATTACTATTTTCCTAAGACCTTTTATTGATTTCGATTTCTGCAGTGCCGAGGGATTTATAAATTGTTTAGTTGACAATGGCGGAAGTTTGAATACTTTATGATCCATTCAATTTACTGAAAGCATAAATAAGTTCGAACTGGTAACAAAGAAAATCAACGTAGCTCAGACTTTTTAAGAATATCGTACAAAAATGACATTTTTCTTTTGAAAAACAATAATTAATCACAGAAGTAAAATTTAAAGAGCCTATCGGCAATTCCTTTCGACGAAGTCTGCCATCTGTCGTGTTTTTAGATTAGGTACAAGGCGTGCGGCATGAAATACTGTACTTTCAATACTGTCGATAAATCAGTGTCGACAAATAACATTTTTTTTTTTTCAAATTTAAAAAAATTAGTGCTTTAGAACGTCTTGCGCGATTTTTGAAAAGATTTTGTATTATAAATAATCTCAAACTTTTGCTTGAAATTTAGGTATAAATTGTTGCAAAAAGAAATTTCATGCACAATATTTTACATCTTTAGTATTTCAACCATTCGTTTAACGAGCAAAAATATATTTATTAATTATAAATGTTCAAGAGGATTTGATTTTTTTCAAAAGAAGACACTAAAGTTGTAATGCAAATAACTACAAAAATTTATTATTTAAAAGTTATTTTCAGTTTATTGTACTGTTGATAATAGTGACTAACTACATAAGCGTATTAAAATGACTGTTAAAAAAGAAAAATGTGCTGTGCCTCTGTGCTGTAAACCAAAACTTTTATTGGAAACACCTGTTGCGTTTAGTCAATGATTTATGAAAGGTAACTTTCAGCATTTTTATTAAAAGTTTTCCATTTAAAATTTTATTTTAGTAGCTTTTTCCAAAACTTCAAGTCATATATTTTTCGAAAATTGCCAAGTCAAGAAGATTTAATAAAGAAATGTCGTAAATTTTAATTTTAATTAAAATCAATTAAAAGTAATCAAAACCACTCGATGCCTCCACATTATTTTCCGGGGGTTTCCCAGTAAGGAAAATCTATGGTAAAAATTACGCGCAATTAGTCTTGATTTTTTTAATAATTTCTCTAAATTATTCGTTTACCCGTCGACCACTAAAGCTTCTTGTTCATTTTCACCAATCCCTAATTATTTAGCCCGATCAGCAGCTGGATTTAGCGCGTCAATTTCCAAGCAAGTGTTGATTATCGAACCCAGACGGAGACTCGATTCATCTTCCGCCGCAGAAGAAAGATAAAAGGACTGTACGGAGAACAATTTTGCAGTAAAAATGACATTTTATTTACAAAATTTCAGCCTTTAGTAAGTTGTTCGAATTGGTACCAGGCCATGAAAATCTACAAAAATGA
This sequence comes from Ormyrus rosae, assembly GCA_035047165.1. NCBI lineage: Eukaryota > Metazoa > Arthropoda > Insecta > Hymenoptera > Ormyridae > Ormyrus > Ormyrus rosae. Next base: position 25,492 of record JAWWML010000655.1, read on the forward strand.
TGTACAAGTTCCTTGTAAATTTTAGAAGATTCATACTATATTTTCATGTTTTTTTTCCAGTAAAATTTGTTACAAGCATCGAAACGATCTATTAAAAATTACTAAAAACTTCTATCTACTTACAGTAAAAATTTACAAAATATTCTATAACTTTTTATTAAACATAAATCTTCAAATACAATATAGCAATTTTCTCTCCACACCACTAAAACCCCCATCAACACCAAGCAGCCAATAAATCCCCACCTTTCCAGCCTCCACCCCCAAATCCCCTCAATCCAACCCAATATATCCCCCGTTCACCAAAACACCATAGCAACGCGTCCGTCGGCAACAAAGCGTCGCCCTCTCACGTGCCCGAGAGTTCCTCCCGCGTTCGACACGTGCGGCGGCGGCGGTGGTGCCGACATGGCCGCGCGCGGAAACCGTATCGATGTTATACATGCACACCGCGACGGTGGCGACGGCGGCGCTCGCGAGCCGCGCCGCCGCTCAGTTCTCCCGCGACTCCGAGCGCGGAAGCGTTCCGTGGTGTTCTCCGTGCCGACAGACGTACAGTCCTCCCAGGCGCAAAGGTCGCGGTGCATTGTCGCTTTCCCCGTCCCGGAGAAGCGTCTCGCTGGGAAAGTTGACGATCGCGGAGAGTCGGTGAGTCACGGGTTGAGTGTGTGCCTTGGTATTGTAACTGGTTTTGGAGCGGTTTTCATTTTCGGTAATCTTATTTGCATTCCAAAGCGGTGCGTTTTCGCCGTTCGAATCGGGACGAATTTCGAGCTTCTTTGTTGCGGAACGGAGCGAAATCGTTTCGCGCGCTGTGTTTTTTACGCCGCTTTTCCGCGGGACAGTGACGAAAATTGGCTCTTCCGGCAGTTTGCTGATTCGAGAGTCGGTCGCTCGTTTGAAATGTGGCTGCGAAAAAGGAAAAAAAAGAAATAACAGGTTTCGTAATGCAAATTGCATAATTTCTCGCGTGGAACGATTCCCGAGAAAATTCGCTATCGCCGCTCGGACTGCTTATATTTTATTTTTAGCCCGATTTCCAGTTCTGAAATATGGTATACGTCGTTGCCGAGCTCGTTTTTTTTTTTCGAATCTTCGACCGGAATCGCAGAGTTTTATAGCGTCGCCCGACGTAACTGCAGATGTAACGATATCCCTGAATAATGAACATTCGGACGTAAAACTCTTCAAGGTTATTCACGCCTAAGTGGATCCGGAAAAGGCGTGACTGCGCATCGATACGAATTGTTTATTTTATTTCTTTTCTTTTTCCTTTTTGTTCGACGATACGAAAGGGTTCACACAAAAGGCAGGAGCGCTTTTAATGGTTTCGCTTCGTGCTTTATTTTTGACTACAATCGCACAACACGTTGCCGTCGCGGATCGACGTTTTTTTCTTTCCGCGTACTGGCAGGTTTGCCAGTTTACGGATATGCGCAAGACGTCGTTAAATATTTATAATAATAGCTGTAACTGTCGTTGATTGTGCGATAAACGCGGCTCGGGTCACTCCACAAGACTCGCTTTGTTTAAGATTGAGGTCAGCATTAACATTTGTTTTATTCTGCGTTCCGGGGGAAATGTTATTTTAGCGCGGGTTTTCGCAAAAAAAGACTCGTTCGATTCTTTGTTACGTCGCGGAATGAGTTTTATCAAAGTGCGAGTGTATTTTCGCGGAATGGTAACGAAAATTTTTACGATGGATAATAAAATTTTGTAGACTGTTTACTTTTTTTTTTTTGTTGGAAAAAGATGTTTGCTCGCTGCATTTTTTTTTTAAATGAAAAAAGAATTTTTTTTCAACGAATGTTATTTGACTGTTCGAAACACGAATAACTCGTTCGTTAAACCGCAAGAATGCGTGAGAATATCGCGCGTTTTAAGAAATGCAAATTGCAGGGTTCGAATTTTTCGAAAGTCGTATTCGGTCGAAGGTATAATATTCCAAGTAATTGTGGTTATTAAAGAACATAATGTAGCAAAAAAATGTTAATATTCACAAAAACTTTAGAGTTTCTTTCTCTATTACAAATAACTATTGAAATTTAATATAAAAAATTATAACAGTCTAGTTTTGACTGGCTTGGCTTCGCTTTCGCCTAATTTTTATTTTGTACCTTGAAAAGGATTTCATTTGAAATCGAAACGTCGGTATTTTCAATAAACACCAAGAATTGACAGAAAAACTATTAGTATCATTTTCATCATGAAATTTAATATATTAACTTTGGAATATGTTTTTCAACGTGAAAAGATAAAAGGATCCATGTCATAATTGAGGGTATTTAAAACTTATAGTCAGATTCTGTCGACTGAAAAAAAAAAGAAGCTAAATATATTGGATATCTCTGTTTGGCTATAACCTTGAATCAAATAAAGATTTTTTTTGCAGTATTTTTCAGTCGATATAAAATTGATATTTCATCTTTCAAAGGCTCTGAATTAGAATACTCTACGATTTGTTGTTGTAAATGATTTTATGAAAAGTGCGCTTAACTTTTGAGACATCGATCTTTAGATCGAAACCCCGAAGTTACAATAAAATCCAACTTCCAAACGTGCAAGACTCTCCTCGCCTCGTTCCTTGCATTTTCCTCGAAATAAAAAAATAAAAACGAACTGCAAATCCGGTCGCCGTTGATAATCGTTATCGCCCTCCTCTTTACAGTTATATTATTCGCGTGAAATTCGTTGAAAAAAAAATAGTCGCCGATACCCGTATATTCAAGTGGAGCGACGCTTCTGCGTCGAGTTTTCGAACTGAATTTGAAAAAAAAATTAAAAGATGTAAATTCGACTTGTAAGGCGGCTGGGTATTAATAATTTTCGAGCTGATAAACTTGCTTTGCGCGTGACGGTGCTTTGCGATATGGAAATTGCCCGCTTATCGTAAAACGCGAAATTTGCGCCGTTTATTCAACATCCATGTACAGATAAGCGCGTAATTACGAACAGCTTAAAACTTGGATGATCCCCGCGGAGCAGAATAAAAGCGCAGCTTCTATAAAAGCAGTTTCGGGTTGATATATGCAAACTTCTTTTCTAATTCTGCAAACGCCTTGTAAATAAAAGATATATCCTAAGCGCCGGACAGTCAACCATTCGTATAACGACATCAGTTCCAAGCGATTTGAAGCTAAAAGCCGTTGGCCGCTGAAACCTTAAACCGGCGAAAGAAAATATGGCTCTCGCCGCTCTGTGTACCTCCCAACAGATGGATTATGAGTTGTTGGTGGTAAAAGAAACGTTGCAAAAATATCGAATGGCCGAAGTGCTGCTTTTAACATTTTTTTTTTTATTATATGCAGCCGGAGTTTGTAATTAAAAATTTTATTAACACAAACAATGCTGTGAAATTATTAAGTAGGTAAACCATTATTCGGAGGAAAAAATATTCTCAATGTTTAACTGTCTACCCGCACCGGTTTCATATAAGTTATACAATAAACACTGCACAATACAGTACAATATAATACAAGGACCTGCATATATATTATCCGAGAAAACTTTATACACACTATTAGTTCTGTATATTCACAGTTTTTCTCGAGTATAGAATATGTTCCATGCCCAATACAACACTCCACGAGCACAATTTACTTTCTTTAACCTCGCGACATCAAGAGTCGAATCTAAAATTTATATCTCTCCTAAACGTTCGCCCCTCCAAAATATCCGCTCTTCCGTCCCTATCACCTTCTCGTCGATCCCTCAATCTCGCTCCAGATATATTTCGGCATTGGAAAGTCTCGGTCTCGGGCTCGGTCAGTTTTTCTGTCCTCCGCCGTCGCTGCGGGCTTCACTCCGATGAGTCAGTCTCGCGCTCGCAACGAATTCAGCCTCTACAGTATATACCTTTCGTTCGCGCTCCTTTTTCTCCTCCCGCGTCCTCTCCGCGCGCGCGCGTCGTTGCGCAAACGTTGTATGTATATACCCGCGATGCCCCTTTCGCTCGGCTCTCGTTTTTCCGCGGCTCTCCGCGTCGGCTTTCGAATGTATATCAGTCATCGAGGAGAGAGACGCCGCGCGGATCAGCCGCGACCTCTGTCTCCGCACGTTTTCGCGCGGATTTTTTTATATCGGGGGAGGCGAGCGGGGGGTGTGGATGGCGCGGCGGAGGTTTTTGTTTGGGACACGCGGGGAAAAGGGCTGCGGGAAAGATTCCGATGATGCATCGAGGGAAAGAGACGAGTAAAAATTGGGATTTTTTTTATCGTTATTTCAGATGTGAGAAGAAAAATAATAATATTTACTGTGTGTTTTGAATTAACTGCAATTTTTGATTATAATATCTACTATTCATATAATAAATGTTATTTTTCTTCTCATAATTGAAATAATGATACATAATTGAAGTAACAGAATTCGTACGGTTTAAGAGAAATCTTTCTGACAAAATTTAAGGACTATCGGAGTTTTTACATGTTTTCAGAGTACTGTTATCAAATTATTAAAATAGACTAGTGTACTTTCCGTTAGAATCGCTCCGATTCGAAAATAAACTCTGCCGTCTAGACTCCTTATAAACTTCTCTCCGAAGGAGCAAAAGTAATCGCTCGGACGGTATGATAATTACGACCGTTAGAAGGCCATTTTTTAAAACTTTCACTTTCGCCTCATTCGGAGCGCGCAAAGTCGGGGAAATAAAAAGGATTCCAATAAATCCTTTTCGCTCTCCGAGATTCGGCGCTCCGCGCAAAAGTGCCGTCAGCTCTCTCGGCGATCGAACGCGCGTTTTTTTTAACAAAGAAACTCGTCGCGCGCGCAGAATTAACGAATCGCCAATTAAGCGAGGAATTTGCTTACAAGTGCAATGTCGCCACTTTTTTTTTTTTTCACGCTCCGCGCTGACTTTCACTTTTCGCGAACCGCTCTCGAGCTTATAACATCATTATATTGCATTCGCGGTGCACTCACGAATTTATATGTAGGAAGCGAAAATCAGCCTTGCCGCGGTCAAAAATACGTATATATATTGCCGATAAGCATCATAATAGGAGTTTATGCGCAAGAGAACTTTCGTATGGGAGCGTTAACATTTTTTTTTTTCATACCGATTGCGATTTTTTCTTTTATTCTAGTATAAATTGCGATATTTTCAGTTATTAGCTTCAGTTTCACCGATAAATAACGCGAGATTCCGATGTCTGCTATGCATTACAGCAGAGAAAGCGCATTCGGTCATTTTTAGAAGTTTCGTGCGAAAGAAAATTTTTTAATGATATATATAAACGATTACGAGATCTCGGGTGTATAATTTCAGTTCGCTGATAAATAATCCATTTAAAGTCGAGGTCGCTCTCGATATTGGAAAAACATTTTTGCAGGGTACGTTTTTTTTTCTTTCCATTTCGGCCTTCGCGTCGAGTTACAACCAATTATAAGGTATATTTTTAACGTGTTTTAAAAGCGAGCGGTGTTCTTGTCTGTCTTTTGAAAATTTTGACACGGTTTTCCGTTCCTTATCGTGCGGATTAAATTCGAACTAAATAAATTTACTAACCAGGAAAATCTAACGTTTCTGGGTCATAAATGTAGTACAACATGTAAACTACAATCTTGGAAGAATTAATGTTTGTTTTAATCACTGACAAGTTTACACGATTAAGAGTTTCCTAAATAACGGCGTTCTAAAGACGAGATCAAATGCTATAAATTGAAAAATTATCCAGAAATCTTTAGTTGTTCAAAATTTATACCCCAAACAAAAAGCTAGATCGATTACAAGCTGCAATTGCATCGTGAATTTCGTCGTGAATTTTTCATGCTAATTTCATCATAAATCTTTGTTCAGCCGCCATTTCTTTTCCCATCCGACGTTATATCATTCCATTTCAATCTTATTCGACTTAATCCCTCGAACAAACCACGCAAACCCACCCCAAAGTCACCCCGCTCTCCTCTCCCAAAGATCCCAAAAAACCAGCTGATCCGCCGACGAACACCAAAATATCCTTCCTCGATCCGAAGGCGTGAAAACTCGTCCTTACTCCGCTCGGCACTAACGGTACCTCTGTACGCTTCCAGGAGAAGGGGAGGAGGAGGAGGAGGAGGGGGAGGAGGCGCAACGACCGGCGGCGTTTCCTGCCAGTACACTCCGGCCGGCTCGACATGCCGCATCGCCACCGCAGCTGAGGGACGACGACGCGCGATCCTCCGTACGTGACTTCTTGCATCATGGCCGAGTACTGCGAGTACATGTGGGACCCGACCCGGGCGAATCACGCCCTCGCCAGGAGCATCTACAGCGACCAGGAGCGGTTCAACGTCAGGGACAAGAAGCTCGCGATCAAGACCGTGCGCGCGATGCTGAGGGACATGCCCGCCGTCGGTGAGTGGAGGCGATGTGATATCGCTCTCTCCTCGGGGGTTTTTTGCGCGCTGTGTGATGGGAAAGGTGGAGTGGAACGATTGGACGCTTTTCGGATTTTCGGTGTGGGGGAGAAAAAGCGCGAGGATTGTGGAGGGAAAAAAGTCCACTAACGAGAGCTAAAGGTTAAACAAATCCGAGTTATCAGCGGACGGAGTTTCGCTTTGTTATTTGATGTTTAGCTTGGCTATCTTTTGTTTTCTTTGGGCGTAATAATACACTTTGGCGGAGCGTCTACTTGTTCTCTTTCGGAGCTACAATGTGCGCCTTTCACGGGCAGAAATAGAATATATTTTTAAAAATATCGTACTTAAATTGTAAAAAGCTCGCGCGAGCGTTAAAAAGAATATATATATATATATATATAAAGGCTCTCGAATAAAATTTAAAAGCCAGGCTCTAATTTAGTATGCAGCTCGTTCGCTCGCTCGGACACGTTGCATATAATAAGTTTAACAGCCACTGGATAGGAACGACTCCGCGGCGTGATTTTACTATAGACCGGTCGGCGATCGAAGTGTGACCATTAAGAGGCAATTCTTTCTTCGCGGCGAGTTTCCTTATCCGTGAATCAGCGCGAGCCGATCAATGAGACAGAGAGAGAGAGGCATAAAGACTCCTTTTGCTTCGAAAATAATCGATTCTCAAACGATCGAGAGAGAGAGAAAAAAAAGAGCGCGATTTATGTATACTTTCTAAAACAGACCGCGGCGAACGGTGGAAATTGAATTCGGATCGGGTGAGGCGAATCGGGTTAAGGACAAAAAATTGGATATACGGAGATGTAATTAAGGATGTCGAAAGAGCCTTGCGAACTTTTATCTCGCTGGCCGAGTCATTGTGTTTCAAAAAAAAAAAGAACTTGTTGCGCAATCGAAATTGTATGTTGTTCGCGTGTGCGATTCTCGGGGAAGCTGATAAAAATGAATTCGACGAGTCGAAGTTTTAAAGTACCGATTTTTAGCAGGAAAATTGGGAAAAAGTTTTCGAAGGTCTAAATGTTTAGTATATAAATTGAAAAAACTCGGTAAATTGTTTAAAAAGTCGCGTTTCGAAGTGGAACGTTATGTAAAATTGAATTCGATTTAAAAACAGAAGAGTGTGTGAAGCACAGTTAATTTTATGGGCAAGTATATATATTTAAATATATACGGTGAATCATACGACTGAACAACGGAATTCATTGAAGGTTCTTAATTTTCAAAATAAGAACTCGCTACGACGCTTATTAATTGAAACGATGAAATAAAACTCACGAATTTTCAAGTGCGGCAACGTTGAATTAATCTGCAAAACTGGCTGACAGTCTCAATCAATTGCAATAGAAATTTCTAAAAAAATCGGCTTGATTAACAAACGAAGCGTTTTAGGAAAATTTACTATACTCATAGTCAGAATCTCGAGGACAGTCTGTGAATCAGGATGAAAATTATTGCGCTTTGTATTAAAATTAACTGTACACGGAAAAAAATAATTTACAAAAAATTATTACATTTTTTGTAATAGAAGGATACTCTTGCAATATATACTGTAATATAAATATACTTAATATGGCGAAAATTAATTAACAATACTAGAAGTACATTAAATTTTAAATTGCAGTATATTAATTTTCTTCAAATTGCAAGTATATCCTACCACTAGTAAGCAGATCGTTTCCCTCAGCAAATTTTAGTACAAAGCATCAGTACAAAGGCTCTCCTCGACTTTCATCAATAATTTTTCCCCCTGCCTCAAAATCATCAACCTAAAAAAAAAAATGTGATTAAATCCCCAGAGCTGAAAGACTGCACGGACGAGTACATCACGCGCTTCCTGCTGGCGCGGAAGTACAGGACGGAGCAGGCGGCGGCGCTGATAGCCGCCTACCAGGCGCAGATCGCCCACCGTCAAGACATATTTGGCAACCTAACGGCCCGCGATCCCAAGCTGCAAAGAGCGCTGCGCGCCGGGATCCCCGGCGTCCTGCCCGCGAGAGACAGGTATATATACGAGCGAGGCTCTCTTCCATCCGGAGAGCTTGCACGACTTTTTTTCAGCGAGGTGTTTTTATTCTGGGGGGAAAGGTATAGCGGTATAATAGAGGAAAGGTTTCTTGTAAATAGCCCTAAGAGGAGCTGATGTTTAACGTGTTGCAAGTGGTATTTTTTTAGAATGATTTGCTTCGATCGGTAACGCAGTAGAGGCACTGTTTCAGATTTGCGTCGTCATCGAGTTTTTTGTGATAATGCATTGTAAGAAAATTTATAAAAAACGAGAAATATCGAGAGATTTTGTGTTCTTGTTAATTTAAAAAAACATAACTCACGTTGAAAGTAAATTAATCTTCTGAAAATTTGTCATGTAACTTGAAATAAAGTTTATTTTACCGAGAATTTCAATGCCGAATTGATTTATGTTAGTTTAAACATGAAAGAGATAATATTCCACGCAATATGACTTATACATTATAATATAAATGAAAATCTTCATTCAAATAAATACAGATAAGATATTGGATGAACGTAATATTTTAAGGAAGCACCAGTACGTTATCTTTTGTGATAATAAAGGATGTAAATGTTTTCAATGAGGGTTAAATTCTACCACCTGCCAGGTTCAAAATAATCAATACTTTGTTATATTATCAGTACTTGCATGATATGGTAACTTTTACCAACTCCCTAAGTGTGAGATAAACTGACGTTGATAATTTAACCTTCTACTTTCTCTTGTTTTAGAACAGGATATGATAAAATTTGCTCCACATTCGGTTTTTTATGTATTGCACTTTGATATCGGTTAAAAAAACATTTTAAATAACAACTAATTAGTTAAAGGATTCATAAATTTATTGCATTCGAATTTACTGTGTATCGAATCAAGCAAGCCCCAATATAAGTAATGTTAAAAACGGCTTTAAATAAAGACTAATTTTCAAAACTATTAAAATTAAACTTCGCCATCGATTTCAAGCAACTCGTTTTATTTTTCAGAAAAGGGCGATGTGTGCTAATCATTCTCGCATCTCAATGGGACCCAATCACGATTCCAGCCTTGGTAGTTCAAAGGGCTATATTTTTAGTTTTAGAAACATTAATCCAAGATCCTCGAAACCAGGTAACGCACTTGAAAAAATAAAAAACATCATTTCACGTGCAAAAATTGAAGACCGGCAGTTCTAAATAAAAAAATTTGTCGGCAGCAATCGGGCTTCGTTGCGGTGGTCGACTGGAGCGGTTTTTCGCTGCGGCAGGGGGGAGCCTTGGGGGCGGGAGCTCTCCGAAACTTGATATCCGCTCTTCGAGGTCGATTTCCAGCCAGATTCAAAGCGATCCACTTCCTCTCCGCGCCGCTTTACGTGCAGGCCACTTTGGCCCTGGTTAAACCTTTCCTCGACGAGAAGACTAGGAATAAGGTAAAAATAGCTCTTCGATCATGCCGACGGAAGCAATTTCGCTTTACCAGTAAAGCGGTTCGGCGCACGCGGAGAAAAATTTGATGTATAGATTGCAGCGCTGTGTGTAACTTCTAGTAAACTTTAATGGAGAAACTGTAATTTATAATAATGTGTCTACGAAAACTTAATGTAAATTTCATAAAATTTACAAGAAGCTTTAGCAATTCTTACAGACTTCCACAGTCTGTTACTAAATAACTATAGGAACTGTAATTTGTTTTATTCCAAAATTTTTCTCGCAATGTTTTCAGCTTGAAAATCTTATAAAATAATGAAATTTCATTTCGAAAAAATCACTATATTTTGGGCTTATTTGAGAGTAGTCTAGAATTCGCATTTATTTAATCCGCATATGTAAACATCTGTCAGATGGTTGCAAAGATAAGTAATAAGTGATAAAGATGTAAATATGTGAATTTCGCATGTAGAATATATATATATATATACTTTATATATTTGTTCGTAAAATCTTGAAATATATACTTTGTCAATAAAAAATGAAACGGTTACTCATCATTTCTGACACCGTCGTGCGAAATTCACCTATTTACATCTTTATCACTTATTACTTATATTTGCAACTGTCTGACAGATGTTTACAGATGTGGATTAAATAATGTAATTTGAATTGGAAAAACCGTTAATTTTTTATATGATGCAATTTATAAAACTTTATTCTAACTCGTAAATTTAAATTATTTAGCTTAAAATTATTTTAATGCTAAAACAATTGTATTATTTAATAATCATCTAAAAGAAACTGATTATAACATTATTAAAATCAACCTTTTATCTAAATTTTATCCCAGAAAGTGATAAAATTTACAAACTCTAAAATTTTTGAAATTCTTTACAGATTTATTTACACGGAAACAATCTAAGTACGCTGCACCAGCACTTACCCCTCGACATTCTACCAGCCGAACTTGGTGGCACAGGTCCAGCCTTCAACCCAGGCCTCTGGGCAGAACCAGTGATCCACTCGGCCATAAAAGAAGCCGAAGTAGCCGCGTTAAACGGTAATGAAATCAAGACAGGTCAGGACGGCCCTGAACCATCTCGCAACGGCGAGATCATTACTGTCGAAATGCACACGAACCACAAAGAATCAGTGACAAAGAGAGAAGCCGGTGACGGAAGCGAAAGCAAAAGCACGTTGCAAAAGCCTCACTCGAATTCCAATTCGATAGAGATGCAAAACTTGGCTTCGCTAGATGACGTCGACGTGAGCCACCTGGACGACCAGGACTCACCCGCCGAGAAGCTCAGCAACTCGAGCGACTTCGAGGTCGTGCAGAAGGACGCCGAGGACGGAGCTCACGAACATCACAACGTCAAGATCGAAGAGACGCTCAATCTCATTTCTTAGTTAGGTGCTGGAAGTGCAGTGTCGCTTACAGTTTAATTTTTTGAAGAGTTACTTATACTTCTACCTCAGTTTTGAGTCGAATACGACGCTTGTGACAAGACAGATTTGTTGCTGTACAGGTACTTGATCGACTGGAGGTGTTTTTCTACTATACCATGACCAATTATTCGTTTGAAGCTACATTTTTTTAGTGTATTATAAAGCGCGGAGCTGTGACATGACAGATACTCGCGACGTCGCCGATTTGTCAATTCGTAACAAAAACACGTGAAATTGTATGTAAGGTCCCTTACATCATTACAAGTATTATCTATTCATCCCAGATTTTTAGGATACGTAAAAAATCTCATACACTCAACCATTGTAGTATTTTATAATGTAAGCGAGTTATATCTTAATATGTCATTTAGATAAGTCTACGGAAATGTGTCTTCCGCTGTAGGACCCAGTTTGCGAATCAATCACAGAAATTTATATTTGTAAAATAAACTATTTAGCACAAGGAAGGTCTACTGACGTCTCATTCATTTCCTTCGCATTAAAAACTCAACGACTTCTTGGAAACAGATAAAAATAATCAGTATTTATTGATATAATTTGTACACAAAATAGAGTTTTCTCGAAAAAACTAATAAGGCGCATGTAGTAATCGTGCCATCGCGTGTTTAAAAGTTTAACCAGCAACCTTTACAATGATCCCATACGAAAATAGAGTTAAAAAACGTTCGAATATATAATCTCGTTACTCAACATTTAGTTTAATAGAAAGTCTGTCGTACAAGTCGGAAACCCTTCGCGCAATTAAAACATAAAAAAGTTTACGGCTTCATCCGGAATGAAGCTAAGGCATTGTTCGGCGGCTATTTCCACGGTTTTTCAGTTTTATTTGCTATGGTGTCATCCGGTTATCTCTGGAGGCACCCAACCTCCAAATCCTCGTTGGAGCTCTTCTGCAACTGCTATAGTCACGTGATCCTGATAAAGTCCACCGACGACCTACGAGCAAGAGTTTTCTTTAATTTATGATGCTTTTACCGTTAAGCTTTTTTTTATCAACGGTTCTACTAAAGTACTTCATAGTTCCTTTTAGTGAAAAAACAAGTATCTTAATCTATTTATATTTTTTTGGAAAAGATCGTAGTTCTTTAATATTTAATTTTGAAAAAGAAGAAGTTATTAATCGATGTTAAAAGAAATACTTAAAGACTATTTTTATTTTTGCTATCGAATTATTTAGGGCAAAATGAATTTTTTTCTACTAAAAAATTATCTTTTTTAAGAGTAAAACACTTTTGCAACCAAAACTTCATTTTTATAAATGTCTTAAATTCAAGTAATTAAACTAAAGATACTTTTTTTTTATTAAGGCAGGAAACTAAAGATACTTTTTTTTAAGACAGGAAATACTGTCATGTATAAGGTTTTTTGGAAGCACTGTATTCGGTACTTGTAAGTAATGACTTACTTGGATTCCTATAGGAAGCCCTTGCTTATTTAATCCGAGTGGGCAGGCAGTGGCAGGTAAACCGAGAACATTAATAATGGCTGCATAAGAGAAATTGAAAGGTTTTACCAAAGGCTCGTGGTGTAACGGGGCAGGTGTTGGATGCGTTGGATATATGAAAATTCCATCTTCGCCTAGCATATCCTGAAAAATGAAAATATAAATTTTAGTTTGACTGGCGTAGAATGGTTTAGTAAACCAAAAGTAATTTAAAATTTACTTATTAGACAAATTATCATCAAATAAAGCATTTCATAAAAAATTTACTTTCCCAAATTTTTAAGATAATAATTCTACGCTACAACTCTTACTTGTACACGCTCGTCTTTTGTCACAAGTAAAATAGTTCACGCGATCAATCAAATTCAATAACGCTTTCGCTGGCACTTGTTGCGCAGTTAAGCTTTATTAAGCAGTTATTCTTAATTGACTCTCTTAGAGCAACAAACCGTCAAGTAGCCACGTTCAAAATCCTCAATACCATTGCGTTTCATCTCCTACCTTAAACTCAAGCTGCAGCTCCCTACTTTCGCGCTTCAGCTTGATGTGCTGCTCGGTGCCCTTCTGCACGTTCAGTCTTTCGAAGGTAGCGGTTATGAGGGCGACGAAAGTATGATCGCTCATGAACGTGAAGTACTTTACGTACTCCCAGAAGATGTTTAGAGTGCCTTTTCGGTTTGTCAGCTCGTAGGAGAAGTCTTTTTCCGGCTCGGTTACCATGCAGGCGAACCACAGCGGCAGGCTCTTTTTGAACTTGCGAATGTTGACTTTTTTCGCCTTGACTTTGTGCGCTTTTTCCAGGTAGTCGATTACTCGCCGAAGAGATTCTCTTATTTCGGGGTCCACCGGAGATACGAACATCTGACCGCCGTCGTCTTCCATGTAGTAAACCTGAAAGTTTTTGAGTTATGAGTGCTCGGTTTGATACTTGAAAGTATTTGCGGGATCTTCCTGCGATTATTTTGCGAAAATTTGACGAAAATTAACGTTTGGTTAAAGCCGACCGAGTCAATTTGAATACAATGAGGCTGAAGTCTAATAATAGCTGCTATAAGTAGCAGATGTAAAAGGATGTAATTTTAACCGTGACGCGTCCAAAACGCGCATTTTTTGAGAGCTATTACGCTGAGGAAAAAATTTAATTGAATTGATTATCTAGAAATAAAAAATTAAAAAATGCTTCTAAATTAATGAAATATTCTATTAAATTTGGTTAACGCTATAATAAAACACTTTACTAAATTAATTTCGTCATAATTAATTCAATAACCAGCTTATTCGCGAAATTTTATTTTTCGTATAATTAACTTGAGTGTTTTTTTTTCTCATTGTAGCCTCGAGTGTAGCAATCGAAGGAAAGATAAAGTTGAAATATGCGTAAATTTTAGGAATCAAGTTTCCAAACGCGGCCCATTACAACCTTCAGACGCAGCAATTACTTTTAAAAAATGCACGTCTCGTTTTCTCCCGCAAACACGACCGCAAGCGGCATTTAGAGCGCATCCAATCGATAAAAAAGAGACGGAGGAGCAAACCTTTATCTTGGAGATGTCGACTTTCGACTGTAATTTCAGAAGGTCCGCGTTCCTGTCGGCAATCACTTGCAGCATGGGTGCCAGGTCTTGAGCGTAGCGACACATCGGCCCGATTCCGAGAAGCTTATCCTGATCTTCGGTATCGGCGCTCGGGTATTGTCCGTCATTGGAGACGACTCCTGCGTGATTTGATTAACGTGATACTTTAGTGTTGCGTAAGGCGGTTTTGTCGGCAAATAGTTCTGTACTTTACGCGGGATTGTATTTCTTTAGTCGGGAGATTGGGGGATTTTATTGTGTATCGGTGTCGATTCTTAATTGGCTCTTGTGACGTTTTGAGGTGTTAGTTTGATTCGATAGTAAAGGAAAATGCGTGAGGTACTAAGAAACAATATTTATAATAGGTTCCCTGGTAGAAATTGAAACCGTTCCTTAGAATAGTTCATAGAATTGAGTTATAATAACTCTCGATTAAAAACTAAGCATTGAAAACAGTGACGGCATGATAGCAAATGACAGAGACGGAATAAAATGATTCAAGGCGTATGTACTTTCTATTTATGCGCGGACGTAACAACAAATGTATGAGTACTTTTTATTGTAAAATACGTGAAATATTCATTTATATAATATCTGTATGGATTTAAGTTTAAAAATGATTAAAGCAACGTATTATAAAGATCTGTTGTTACGGCAGATTCTTTACTCCATTAAGGATCGCTAGAAAGACTCAAAAACGTCTCCTTGAGCTAGACGAAAATTATCCACTGACAGGGGCGGGAGCAACGAACCTTTAGACGGTTTATGTCCGAAAATTCCATTAAAAAAGCTTGGCATGCGGATCGATCCGCCTATATCTGATCCTACTCCCCACGGCGAACCAGCCGCCGCTATCAGGCATCCTTCTCCACCGGAAGAACCGCCAACAATGTGCCTGCAATTTCGTTTTCATTCGTTACTTACGGGTCGACGACGTGAAAAGATAATCAGACCTAATTTATCTTTCTTTCGTTGAGTTTTTTATAATAATTCTCTCGCTTTAAAGGAGATTGAATTATTATAAAAAAAATTGATTACTACTGCCTGATATAATTATTAAATAGACTATAATTATTAAATAGAGAGACATATTATTAAATAGTATTTTTGATTTACTTTTAATATAATGATATTTGAATGACAGAGTTAATGCTTATATTTGCATATACATTATATTTGATAGAAATGATTTGAATATTTTAATCAATCTTTTTTTCAGTGTAAGATATAATTCGATCTTGCGGATTGAAGTCATAGTGAAATAACTTTTAAAAATATGCCAAAAAAATATTGCATTTAAAAATTTGTCTATTACCTAGTATTATAAGGATTTCTGGTAGTTCCGTAAATGCAATTTGTACTCTCCCACCACATGGCAAGCTCGGAAACATTTGTAGTTGCAATTGGAATCGCACCTGCCAATCTCATTAATTTTATCGATTCCGCGTCCTTACTGGCTACGGTGTTTTTGCGTGCTGCGAGACCAGCGGTGTACTTCATGTTCTCAACGGCAATGCAATCCTGAAATCAGAGATTTTGTTTCACGATTATTAGTAAACGGCAATTGTTGTACATTTTATAGAGCGTCAGAGTTTTAAGTCGGTGGAACTTCTGTTAACTGGACGAAGTAAACATCGAATCAGAACAATTTTTTGATTGTGCTTTTTGTTGAACTAACGATACTTTAATTGCTTCGTCCTTCTCATTAAAACCTTTCTCGAATAAACAAAAAAATGAAATAATTTCTCTACAAGAAAAACTGCATTTCTTTTGCGAGAAAACGAAAAAAAAAAAAAGAATCCCCCGTCACGCACTTACATTTCCATCTTACGGATACGTACAGTTTGCAGAAATAATAAACCCGTACATTTCCTTCCACTCGTAATTGCTTAAAATCTCCAGCCTCCTGCATAATTCATCCTCGAGCATCGAGCACCGACGCAGGAGAGACGCACTCGAACCTCTCAAAGAAAAAAAAAAGAAAAAACCGCTTCGGAGCGTTCGAATATATTCAAACGGCGCTCTCACCTTGGTGCTGAAAGGAACGCCGAGGAAGGGTTTCTCCCTGGCGAGGACCTCGGCGGAGGGGCCATCCGGTTTGGCGAGCAGCTCGTCGCACTTCCTGGCCTCCTTCAGGGCCTCCTCGAATCTGTCCTCGGCGACGCAGTTCAGGATCGGCTGGACCTCCTTGATGCGCTCGATGTAGGAACGGACGACCTCCTCGGAGCGGAGCTGCAAACGAGAGAAGTCACGAGTGTGCTAATTGCTGTTTGATTTGGCGCTCTTGGGAAAATTGAGGAACGCGTCATGTGTGCCGGGAGTGAAAACGTTTGACGCAACCGACGAGGCGTCGTTTCGGTAATTTATTCGAGCCTCTCGAGAGATCTTTTGGGCGAAGCGGAGAGTCGTGAAAAATGTTAATGGAAAGAGGTGTGCTTCTGCTTCGGAATGTTCTTTGAGATTTGCTCTTTTAAATTTTAAAATATTTAGGCTTCCTTTCGGAAATTGTTTCGAAATTTTTACAATCTTGGCACAAAGGTAGTCCTTTTTAAAAGCTGAATATACTTTTTCTTTAAACGATTTTGTATAGAATCAAGTTTTTAAGCGCCGAAAAAAAATGAAATAAACTCGAGTCATTCAACTTTGTAAACTTCCAGGTAAAAGAAGTTTGCCTTTCAAGGTTACTATTAACAATTTAAAACAAAGAATATTGCCGTCATACTTTTACAGGTACAGCAAGAAATTTAAATAGTTTTAAATTAAATTTATATTCGTATAAGGAACTCTTCTGGGAAATTATAATCTTTTCCGCTTATTCTGCACGTTCATTTTCGAACGAGCGATTGCAATATAAATAAGTCTTTGTAAAGAAACAAAAGTATTTTAATTATATCCAAGTCATTGAAACTATACTAATCAATTGAAATTAATACTCGATTCACGTTCCGTTTCTGTCGTTAAGATACTACAATCGTAAAGTGATAAATTTTAATTTCCGCGATTGTCTTTAATGAATTATTAAATTTAGCTTTGATTAATGCAATAGAATTATTATTATCGAATAATTATGAAATTATAATTAGAAGTGCTCTACAGTCTTAAAAATCCTGTAAAATTCTTTCGATATGAACTTGAATTCCACTTAATTTATAAATTCTCATTCTTCATTATTTAAAACCTTCGATGTACGTCAGAATCGGGTTAATAAACGATTTTCTCATATATATTTATAAATTGCGTGATGCAGAAATTAAATTTATGTATAATCATTTTGCGCGATTGTGCGACATTTCTTTACATTCCAGTTTGAAAAACTTTTTAAACATTTTTTTTTATAAATGATTTAAATTTTAAAAAAGTGTCGTTTTTATAAAGTATCTAAAAGACAATTTTCTTGTTTTATAGCGAAGTTTTAATTAAAATATCAATATTTCTTTATTGCAAAAAATCAATTTTCTTTACGTCAATCGAGTTATGCAAAAAACTGAAGTTCCTAACGATAAATAAATATTGTGTGATCATCGATAATTTTTAAATTACAAACTAGTATTATAAACTTGTAATGATATTTCAATGTCAGTTTTTTATGTAATTTACATAAAATGGTACTGAAACTTTTCATCATTTACTATTCCGTAGGTAAAGTAATGAAATTCGTCATAAATTTCTTGACAGATATTTGACTCAAAAAAAATTAACACCTTTCACACGCAAAAAATCTACATTTTAGCGTAATTTTAGTACTCGAGAAGAGGCAGATTAAACTATTCAAACGCTAACGCAATAAAAGTATACTCGGCTCGTATAGATTAAGAGTCCGCTGCGTTAATTTCCTTAATTAGAACAATCTACCAGCAAGCGGCGGCAGCGTTCGAATCTTTGAAATGAAATTTATAAGTTTTCTCTCTTAACTCATTACTTCCCGAGAGATCGTTTGAATGATGAATTGTTTTCTCAAGGAAGGTCTTGCGAGTTCGGCTGGACTTGAAAGTTGTTGAAAAATGAACGAAAACAGTTGTATGAGGAAGCTTGAAAATTGAAAAATAATTTTTAATGTATAATTTTAGCACAAACTACTAAATTAAATTAAAATTAAAATAACTCGATCTCTTCTCGAGTAATTGATGAGCGATAAAAACAATAGCGAGCTTTAGAGTGACGTTATATTGTGCTGGATGAAAAATATGACTTTCCTGCAGATAACGAAAGTTTGCTTACTTTAACATGTAATATCTCGGATAATGTACGAAATGCAATATGAAACGGGAAGCTTTTTTCCTTGAATGATGTTCGAAAAATTGTTGCAAATACTCAACTTCACCAATTGTTCTCCATAATTCGTGTAAAAAGTAAAAACGTCAAGCTCTAATTTCATCAAAATTTACACGATGTAAGCTTCGGCACATCTTAAATAATTAAAAGTGTTACAGCTGACAAATTTTCATGCGAGAGCCTCCTTAAATAAAAAAAGAACACGCGATAAGCCGGAAAATTTTTCAAAGTACACCATCTCGTGTAAAAAAAGCTCTCTCAGAACGCGACGTCAGACTTTTATAATCCAAAGCACAAAAACCTTCCCACCTGCAAAAAAGGCGCAATCTCGCACTCGAACAACACCGATGAAAAAACAAGAGAGAGAGACAGACTCACCTGCCGATTCCTGATCTTGAGCGCGATCGCCGTGGCGCTGAGCAGCAGCGTGAGATCCTTGATCGGCGGCTGCGATTCAGCCGGTCCGCTCAGGTAGGCGACCAGCAGGAAGAATCCCCTGGCCACGAACTCGATCAGCCTGTGCAGCAGATTCACCACCTTCACGACGTTCTTCATCTTGCGCTTGTTGTTGCGGCCCGATGCTCGTCTCCTCTGCGTAAATGCATTTATCTGCCGGGGCAGAAAGGGGGGGTTTTTTAATCGGGCTCTCGAGGATTACTTAGGGGGATTAAGGACGTTCGATGGAAAGTGGTTAATTTAGTTGATGCTCGGACGCGCGCAATTTTTTCTATACGGGCGAAGTCGATTTTCGATATACTGGGTAAGTGTATTAATAGCCGCTGCTCCGCATGCAGACGAGTACAAAGTGATGTAACGCCTCGCGTCGCGATGCAATATTTTATATAAAACGTCTTTTAAACCGAAGCGCGGGTTTGTCGTGTTATATTGATTTTCTCATTAATCGGCAGTCGGAGACTTTTAAAAGTGGTGTTGGTGCCGAGTGTTTATTGAGTTAAGCTAAATTTCAGCTTTTTTTTAATCATCGCTGGACATTAATATATCGAATGGTGAAGCCGATAGTTTTAAATAAACCGACGCTCGTAGCCGCGACGACTGCGTATATTTAGTTTTGTAAATATTTAACTCGTTTTGCAATACTTAAACGTGACATACTTCGGTCAACCGACCGATGTGTTGAATGGCAAGTGAGTTTAGTACGACATTTCATAATTTATTTGAATTAGACATGTTCTCGCTAACCGAACGCAAAGAAGAGCTCTTTTTGTGAAACCCGAAGGCGAGAATCGTTCGGAATTGGTTTCGCGGAAGATCGAGATATAAGAAATTATCGTTGGATGTATTTTTAACGTTTTTCGCGAAAAATTCTTTATGCAGAAAATGTTGCTTTGAAATATTTTTATTTGAAAAAAAAAACAATGTGTTAACCTTCTAGAATTACTGCAGCTACGAGAACCACCTTTTCCAGCCTATCAACTTCGAAAATTATTGCTGAAGCAGCGCTCAGGAAAAAAAAATGTCACCGCTTTCCGGAAGGCCGTTTAAAAAAAAATATTAAACCGCCCGGCGAACGTTGAAAAGACACTCGAGAAAAAAGAAAAAGGTCCGCAGAAATTTCGCGGCGTCGTCGTCGCCTCGCCTTTTCAACGGAACGATAATGGTTAATATATTCGCCCGTTTCGTTCGATTAGCTTTCGAGACATTTATCGTCCAATCTTTCGGCGCGATTAATCGCTCCGCGCTCTTTTCAATCATTCGCTCTAAAGTGCAACAGTCGTCAGCATAATCAATCAACGACCCTCTCGCGCGGTAATTTGGCGAGGTTCAAACACTTGTAAACTGCGGAATATACAGATCGACCGAGTTAAGTACGGCGCGTATGTTCGCGATGTAGCTTGACGATTTTAATCGATTTTATAGGTGGCTTTTAGATCGAAAACTTTGTATAAATGTTTTGCAATAAATATCCCTATCATTTTGCTTTTTACACGTAATACATTATATTTACAAAAGTAGAGAAAACTAATTGTCCTGGTAGAAATCTTCAGGTAAATCTGTCCGGATATTCAGTCGAGTTTGAATAAATGATCAATTTTTCTACTAGATAAAATCTCACTCGAATCGAAACGATTTTTTAATGAAATCGGGCCATCAGCAATTGAATTTAGATATTAAAAAAAATTAAATATAAGTATGAAAAATTAATTTAAATAATTACTAATAGATGCATAGAGTATAAATTTATTTTTCTACGTAGAAAAAAAATTTACAGTAAACATTGCAATGTCTTGTAGATAATTTTGTAACAGACTGGAAATATATGCAAATTACAATGACTACATGAGAAACTATGCCAACTTTTACTGCCACTTTTTTCTCCGTCCAATACCACCTACCGCTATTATTTACCCTATAAACGCAAAAGTCCAAAAAAACTAAAAAATCGTTTCAAGATCTCACCACATTATACCCAACCTCCCTTTCTCTCCGCGCGCAAAAACCAATATTTTCCGCGAACCATCCCAAAATCCCCGAAAACCATCACAGCAACAGCCGCTCGCGGAACCCGTCCGAATTCCCGGAAGCTCGTCCATCCTCGGCGCGTCCAACGGGGGACTCGCGTTGAAACGCGGCTCGACCTCGAGGCCCATCGCAGTCGTTACGTGCGCGAGTCAGCGCGCTCTCGCTCGTTTTATTGAATGTGACTGCAGCGGCGACGTGACCGCACACGCGACAGACGCCGCAATTGGCTATCTCGAGCGCGAGCCGCCTTATCGCGGGATCGTCTCTCTCGGAGCGAGTGGAAATCCGTTTTTTTTTCTTTTATTGATGGCTAAGCCGATGTCGGTGTCGGTCGGGGCGCGAAAAAGCGAGGTATCGAGCGAGGCTGGTGTGTGGATGTAGGCTGGAGGGTTTTGAACGCGTGGTGTTTCGGTGGAAATTTAATTGTTTGTTTGACGTTCGAGTGATGAGACTAGCGGTCGCCGTTGTTACCGAGAACTTCCGAGGAAGAAAAATTTCGAGTTCTCGGTAACAACGACAGCAGAGGCCGGTAATCTCGTCAAATCGGTAATTTAAATGTATTCAGCTCGTTGAAATCATGTGATTATAAACTTTCCACCGAAGAAGCAAGCTTTTAATCCCCCCGGCAAGCTTCGAAAGCCGATCTCGAATTTCTTGCAAAAATATATTTCACAACACCGATAGAGCCAGTCTGGAGATACGTATCTTCGCTCTCGGTTTTTAATCATCCCAGACGCAGACCTACTAATCCCCCACGCCAATTTCCTCTGCCAATCATCACTCAAACCAAGCTTCACCGACGAAACTCAACCCCGCCCACAGCTCCGCACCGCTCGACAGCCCTCTCCGTATATACACAAAAAAATCACTTTGCACGTAAGTCTCGCGGTGTGCTCTCTCTCTCGCCAATTACCTCGCACAGCCCGATTGCTATATCCTCTCGATCCGAGCGGCACTTCCGCGCTACCTGTTGGCTCGCGACGCGTGTTAACTGGGCCCGCTCGCGAGCAGCACTGACGGGATCGCGGATGTGTATACACCGCTCGGCGAGCCGAGAGAGCGGCGGAGGTCCGAAGTCCGCGGTGTTGCGGTCGTGATGCGTGCGGAGAGGCTTTACGGAGGCACGGATGGGGATTAACTGGAATTTTTTTCGGAGCGGGGATGTGTATAGTTTTTCGGAGGCGCTCGCGCGCGCTGCTTTGTTTTGAATGAGCGGACTGGGAAGGAAGTGCGGGGAATCGAGTGAATTGTGACGTTGGAAGTAAAGGTTAACGTTGGTTAATTAATTATGACGAATGTTTTATTTGGTTGATAGGATTGATCAAATTAATTCAACAGCATTCCTGTCTAATTTGATAATACATTTGCCGACGAAATCCTATTTTTTCGGCAATCAATTCAACCGAGTTTTTTTCAGTCCAAGTTTATAGTCGGCGGTGACGTAGTCTGCTGGAGCATTCTGGGCGGGAGACTTTAAAAACGCAGGGATCTGGCTCGCGGTGGACTTACTCGAACGTCGAAGACGTACTTCGCGACGAAAAGATTGCAATTTTGCAAAAGATTATACAAGTGTTTCTGTTTTGATCGCCCGATAGAAAGCGTTGCGTGCGCAGATATCGTTCGGTGATGTGTATTTGCAGCGGAAAATTTTTTATTTTTTATGCGTTTTCTAACGCATCTATTTATAATTCTAAGCCGCTGTAGACACATAACCTTTTTTAATAATAGACGTTATTGTGCGTTTAAAAGCGAGACGTTCGACAAGAAGAAAACGAGTGTCGAGACAGAGAGCGCAAATCTCAATTAGACTTTTTCTGCTTGCACTTCTCTAAAAAAAAAAAACAAAAAACGATGAATCCTAAATGAGTCATCAAACGAAACGTCACGCAGCGTGCAAAAGCAGCACTTAATGTCGTTCGAATCCGTTTTTACGGCGATTTTCGCAAAAGCCAATGTTATGAACTAGAAATCTCTACTGAAAAGTTTATGCCCCGCATTTTCCACGCATTCCTTCGATGTCGTTTAATCGACTAATTTTTGCCGGCCGCATAAACATTTTACGCGCGCCGAGATCGCTTGCAAAATCGTACTGTAGGATCTTGGTGAGCGAAAGTGGACGTCTAATTTTATACTATTCGCTCACTGAATATAATTCGAGGTATACTTTTACTTTTTTTTTCATACTTTGCTGACGGTCTAAGTGTTTTTACGGCGGGAAACGGACGGGAAATTTAATTTGAACGGAATGGAATGTATATAAATGAATTTACAGTGGAAATTGAACGGAAATTATAATAAATTGTATAAATTGATGAAGCTTGAATTCATAATATTTTTCAGATAATCAGCAATATGTACTATATTGTAAAAGTGTAATACGTTAAATATTGACGTCCCGTTGGCAAAGATTCATACTAAAAGTAGCTGTTACTAATTCTGCTATATTTACACACTTCTGGTAAATTTGCATTGATGAATCTTAAAATATGAATGTGTAATGGTGTGTTTTTCTTCTTCTAACTATTTTATAATCGGCTTTTCATGTTCATCTTTTAAAAAGTATTTGTTTATTAGGTGCGAAAGTACTTTAATCTTTATAACGACTTTGTATTCGATGTACGCTTCGAAAGTAATTCTTTTGATATAACTTTGTTCCCAAAAAGAGAAGCATATTGTTTCTATGTGTATTGATGTTTTAAAAGACTTTGAAAATAGGTCACGCGAAGATATCGGAGCGAGAAAAATGCTTTCTTCCATCAGAAAAGATGAAAGTTATAGTATAGAAAGTCACGTTTACAAATAGGAATAAAAATTTTATAAATCGCGCCGTTAAAAAAAAAATTACGAAATATTGCGTTGAATTTACTGATCGATACCGACACTTGCTTGTACGTTTCGTACAGTCATGGTATTTTCTAATGCGACAATTTCGTGTTTCGAAGTATTTTAGGTTTTTTGTCAATGCGTCGTATGAAAATACATATTTATAGGTATTATCAATCTTTTATATCAATGAGTTACTAAATCAGTCATTACGTAATGACTTTCATTTTTATTACTACGTTATTATGTAACTTGTACACTTTGTACAAATCATTATTTGTTTATCTCGCGCAGTCCTACATTTCAGAGATTTTAACTTCCATTGATTTCTTACGGTAATAATATTTACAATAAGTTCGTGAAATATGAATCTCGTAATCATAACTTTTATTACTATTGTAATAAGAAATAAAAGTAAAATTAAGGTGTATAATAAAGTATTATTTTTGACATAAAATACTCATTACCAAATACTGTATTAAAAATTTTCAAGAATATCATTTTCCATTTGATTCAAACTGAAACAGTCAAGGAAGTATGCATTGTAAATATAAATAATTGCAAGATATTTGCAAAAAAGTTGTTCCACAATCAGTTATCATAATTATTATTTCTGTTTTTAACGCTTAAGTCTTATCTAATTTTCCGTTGCGACAATTTAACTTCCCAGTTCCGCTTACTCGAGTTGATAACTTTAAAGTGCAAAAAGTTACTTATTGCATTTAAAGTTTTCCTTTTAGATATACAACAAACTACAAATGATAAAAAATTACGATTGCATTTCCAAAAACAGCAATTTATCGTCACCGTCGAAAGGGAATTAAAAACGTCTCAAGATTTATTAACGATAACAATTACAATCTCTTTTTATCAACACCTCGAGCACTTCAGTTTTCGTCGAAACACCACCGCCAAAAACGTCTCCGAACGTTCCGCCAGTAACAAAATATCCACACAAAGAAAAAAGTCAGCGTCAGCCGCCGAATTTCCCTCCGTCTCCGCGTCCTAAAAAACCGTCGTCTCCTCGATCCGTCCAATAATCCATACCGGTGCAGTGGCACTCGAGGCGCTTTTCAAGCTTGCGAAAAAGGCCGAAATCCATTGAAAAGCGCCTGCAGCGGCGCACGCGTCCCGACGTAAATACAGAGAGAGAGAGAGAACCCGGGCCTTCTGCTCCGGCCAAACAGCCGCCTCGAAGTCACTCCGCGGAGCGCTCCAGTCGGCCGCTCCGCCGTCGTATACCGCCGCCAGTGGCCAAACAACAACGTGCCTCTGTACACAGCAGTCCAGCCTCGGAAAATCCCAGAGGAGCAGCTGTCAGTTTTCGAGCGAGAAGCGGCCGCGATGGAGGTGCACTGACTGACCAGCCGGACGCGCCGCCGCCTTTCACTCTCTCTGTCTATCTCTCTCAGGTACTCGCGGCGATTTTGAGGTTATGGCCGGCCGCGCGGTATCCCCCCCAGCGGAAATTCGCTCGCGGCCAATGTACCGTTACTCGCGCCTTCGAACGCTCGTAAACAGCTATCGTCTACTCCGCTTCTAATACTCACCAGCCTCGAGTTTCTGAGCTCGTCCGTCCAGCTCCAGCTTCTCGCCTCGCTCTTCCTCCGGCGAGCGGCGAGGAAGAGCTGCTCGAGCTGCTTGCGCTGCTGCTTGGCGGTAGACGTCCTGGCGGCTGGTTGAGGCGGCAGACGAACCGCCGCGGACGAGTGGCGGCCGAGGAAGAGCGCCGAGAGCTCCTGGCTGCGCCGCGCGCCGCCTGCAGCCACCGCCGCCGAGCTTTGACAGGCTAGAATACACTCTCTCTCTTTTATTCGCGCCGCGCGCAAGTCGGCCTCGGTGGGGCCGCCGACGCCGCCGCAGCCGCAGCCGCTCGTCGATTATGCATGAGACTCATTATCTTAGGCCCATCGATTTTATTTCGTTGGTCGGGGGGGCCGGGGAAGAATGAAAAGCGCCCGAGGGCCGCCTCGAGAGGCCTTTTCTTTTCGCGGGGTAAGTGCGAGAAGAAAGGGGCGAGGCGGCTAATTGGGGGGAAAGGAGTAGTACTTCTTTCGCGCGCTCTTCGCACACTCGCGCTGATTGGGACGGACGGCCGGTGTTTGTGTGTGTGTGGGTGTCGAGAGGCGCGTTGCGCGGCTGAATGAGAGGAGGCTTTGACGTTTCCCGCGGACGGTCACGTGTGGAAGGCCGGAAGGTGCCGCCCTCTTCGGGTTTTCTTTTCGGGAGCGAGAGAGCTTTCGGGTCGGTAATTGGCGAGGTCTTTTTTTTTCTTTTTTTAAATTTCAAGTGAACGTTTTTGGGCAGCGATGCATGCGAAGCTTGGAATTTCTCGGCTGCTGTTTTTTTTTCGATGAAATATGGCGAAGCGAGTTTGCTCGAAAGTATAATTCAATATGTTGATAATTCATTTAATATAACAAGCTTAAGTTCCACGCGCGCTTTTAGATAGGCAGACGCAAAATAACTGCTATGCTGCGTGCGTGGTGTTACGCAGAATTTGTTGAGAAAATACGCGAGTTATCGCTTTCAGTATACACGTATATTTATAATAAAAATTTAGTTTTGGTCTTTCAAAAAACTCTTATTTTCACAATCGAATGTACGTAAATATTTTATCTTTTTATTTTTAAGTTAAGTAGTTAAATTTTTAACGAATTTCTGAAAATTTCTATGACTAATAAATAAATTTATCAAATCTATAGTCATTGCCAATTGCAACGTGCTTTTCAAACAATGTTATGGTATTTAATTTACGACTTTAGAGCAAACTACAATTAGTTAGATCAAATGCAACGCAAACCTATCGATTAACTCCACTCAATATCTACTGTGGATACAAAGCCTTACGGCCTGTTTGATAGCATTATTACCCGAATCACCGTAGTTTACATCAATTTGATTAAACATTAAACTACAAGAACACTACCTTATTTTATATTTATACTTACTGCTTCTCATTTTAAGTTTTAGAACATCATTTTTTAATAACAAGATTCACTTTGCTTTCCGTAATATTATTTTTTTTTATAAATCTTCAAGATTCGCCTTTAAAATTCTTCGCAACGACTCTTACATTTTGATGTTGCTGTAAAATAAAAAAGTGCAAGGCGGATGCGACACATGTCAGCTATTAAATGTTATAGACTTGCCATCGCGGAAAAATTGAAATTCTAGACACGTCCTGTGATCATAACTTTAACAAATCGCATAAATTTAATATAACGTATTACTCGATACATCGTGATTAGTGGCAGCACGTTTTTGTGTAAAAACAAACACATTGGAAAAATTCTCATCCTATATGAAATTCTAATCAATTCAGCTACTTTTTTTAACAACTTTTAGACATTTATGATTAAAAAATATTTATTAAATTTCAAAATTTGTCTTAAAATTAATCTAAAATTTATCACAGCCAAGTTACCCTAACTAAGTCTAAAATTCAAACGTTCTCAACCCTTAACTCAAAGCAAGCACACGACATCCCTCCCAATCGCACTTAATACTCCCCAGTCGGCAAACATTCTTCCGCCGGAGTGAGAGAGCCGTAAACGAATCCTCGTAAACCATGCATGACGCACGTAGATTACCATTCGGATCCTCGTCGCCGCCGCCGCCGCGCAAATCGATGCGTCCTCGGGCAGGCTAGACGAGAGGTTAGAAAACAAGCTCTCTTCCAATCCGCCTTCGGTGTCTCTCTGTCCGCAGGAAATGGAGGGCCGCCAGGAGGGCGCCGCCGACAAGGAACTCGGCGAGAAGATCAAGAGGATCGACATGAAGCCGCCGCAGAGCTCGCCGACGCTCAGCCTACTCGCGAAGAACACGGCGATGCTGCCCAGCGGCATTGTCCGCGTCAAGCAGCTCAAGGAGGAGGCGGCCAATCGGGGACCCGTCGCCGGGACCTCCACCGGCTCCGCTACCGGTGAGTCACGTGACGGCGACGTTCGAGCGCGCGGCCTTTTTGTTTCCGGGAATCGAGCTTGTGTTTTGCAGCCGGACGTACGGTGGCGCGGTTTTAAGACGAAACGGTCTGTTATTTTTTTTGTTTGATAACTTTGCTGATGTTTTAATTGTGGAATTCGAGAAGTCCGCGAGCTTTACGATGAAAAGAAAGAGTTTTACAAGTGAATTTACATTTTGTTCGTATAGCCATTAGTATATAGCCATTGATATTATTACTTCAAATTCATTTTTTGATATCAAATTCTTCAAATTTCCACATTGAAAAGCTTATAAAAATTCAAATTTTTCTAGATAAATACTAGAAAAATTACAAGTTCTATTTTATACGTTTGTTTTTAAACTTCATGCAAAGAAGTAGAAGGCGGAGAAAACTATATCCATTACTTGATTTGAATAAGAACAATGCTTCTTATGAATTTATTCAAGGTTTTTCTATTGGATAAAAATTGCTCTACTTCTCAAAGTAGCAGAAGTATGTGCTCCGAATTCTTGTCCTTGAGAGAAATAGATTCTGAATTCAAAATTTTCGCACGTTTTTTAAATCAATAAAAAGATTCTCATAGGAAATTTATGTTGAAGAAGCTGGCCGCAAAATTTATAGAAAGAGAGTACTGATGACGTTTAATATCATCTCGTATTCAATGCGTATAATTTTACTTTTTTAAAAAAAGGTATTTTCACTAATGAAGTGCTCTGGACTTACAAGCGGAGTATCAACCCACCGAATCATGGATCTTATTTAAATTGTAGGATGCCGTTCCTTAGCTAAAAAAAAAGACGCGTGTCTCTCAGCGTTTATTCAAATGGACCTTTAGTAACAAATTTATGAATATTTATAAAAATTCTGGGGGAAATTGGTGTTTATAAAAATTAAAATATCTCCGTAACTAAAAATGTTAGTCTACCGAACGAAAATTCAAAAGAAAGTACGCGGGAAGAGCTTTTATTCGAGAGCAGTTGCAAAAAATATTCGTTCGTTTCGAAGCTATGCTGCTTTAAAAAATGTCATTAAAATCTCAACAAAAAAAGCAAGTGGAACTAACGCTTTAAAATAGACGTTAATTTTTAGTATTACTTTAACCGTGTATAACTTTGGAATGAATGAATATTTTTTAATCTAACTACTCTCAAATTGAATTAGCTCTTACTGCATACCTTCTTTTAAAGTTTTGTTCGATAGACTAAAATGTTTAGTTACGGAGATATTTTAATTTTTATAAACACCAATTTTCCCTAGAATTTAAAAAAAAAATTCATAACTGAATTACTAAGGCCCATTTGAATAAACGCTCAGACATGTGCACTTTTTTTGGCTAAGAAGTGACCTCCTGCAACTTTTACCACGATCCATATGATCCGGTGGGTTGATACTCCCCTTGTTAGTATTCGAATGAGCTTCAACTCTCAAATTTAGATAAAAAAATAGAAAACATTTATACTAATACATTAATTGTCACTACTGTTAAATCCATTGCGCACTGAGAAAAAAAAATGTTGACCGACAACTACAACATGACGTTAATACGCGCAACTGAATTTAACAGAAAATCTGCAGTTCCATATAAAATATGTTTTTAAATCGCCAGAATTTCCATTACATCATCGACAAATTTTCCGTTAAATCGTCAAAAATTCTGCCAATCAACCGAAAATCCAGTCTCTCACACATTTAACGACGCACTCGAGTCCGTCAAACTCTTTTCCGCGTCGCCCTTAAATCCCCATTAAATTTTTACCAACTCGGTCCGAGTTCCAAACGAACTTCAAATTTCCGCCGCTGCGCCTAATGACAAAGTTACTCCGCGGAAGCTCGCGGGCCCGCGGCAATTTTTTAAACACCTCGCGAAAACTCGCGCGACGCGCCGCCCGAAAGACTCTCCCGTAAGAAGTCTTTACGACTCGCGCCTCTCCCCGAGTGCATTTATAAATGCACGGACGGGGAGGAGAGATATCGATTTTAGTTCTTCGTTAATGGATGCGCGTACACACAGCTATACGGGGGGCGCAGGTATGCGAAATATTTGCCTGTTACTCAGATGCAGGAGTGGATCGATGCGCGGCGGCGTTTGAAAAAGGTATTATAAGTACGCCGCCGCGGCGGGAGGAGCGTCTTGGCATTGTCTGGGGAATGTTCGATAGCCGGTAATGGCCGGTACTTTTATCGTAATGAGTTACGACGGGAGAGAGAGACTTTCATTTGGATAAAATGTAGATTGCTTTTGTGGCGTTGAGTAAGGGTAGTTAAGTCTTTGAAAATACGCTTTGCACTTTCGGAGGAGCGTTTATATTTATTCGTGGAGTATTTTTTTTTTTTTTTTCGAGAATTGTAAGAATTTTAACAATATTTATCAAAATGATTGACGTGGATTTTTTGCTACCAATGCATAATTTAACGAGGAAACGCTTTGAATGTTGAAGCAAAATAAGCTGCGTTTTTACTTTATTTATTCTGAAATCTCTAGAATATTTAGATTCCCTTCTGATCTTTTTAATAAAACAGAGTCATTCCAGTAGATACCCAAAAACTTTTAAATGCACTTTATCCAAAATCTTCATTAAAAACATCGAAAATTTCCCTCATTCGCATCTAAATAAAATCGCAGCCATTTTCCCACCTCTTCGAAACAAAGCCTCCCAATCATCTTTCCTGCAACTTTAACCCTTCACTAATATAATATTTCCCGCTCAAAACGACAAGGCAAACCAAAGTCCATAAGGATGGTCGATCGATGCAGTCCAGAATCAATAAACCCCGTCGGCGATCTATACACCCAGCGACGTCCTCCGCGTTTCCCTCCCCCCCCCCTCCTCGAAGGAGCAGTCGGCGAAACGTAATTTCCTCCTCTCGGCGCGCGATACAAGTCGGAAAGTAGATCGGAAATAAAAAGCGGCGAAACGGCCTTTGAGAGAGGCAGAGAGAGCCGCTCGAAAAGTGGCCTTTTAATCGACGCGCCGGAGAGAGAGAGAAAACTCTCGCCGCGTTAACGTTCGCGAGGCTCCTCCGCGAGCTCTCGAGAGGTATAACGTTGTAAAGGCTCTTTCGCGGGATTCGCGTCCGGTTCATCAGCGCCCGATGTACATACAGTCGGCGGCCGATTCTCCCCGGCTCTTTCTCGCTTTATCTCGCGAGCGTCTCTCTCTCTCTAGCTTCCGCGTACATCTTCCCTCGAATTCCGGGAGTATATCTCTCGAGGAGCGGATGCAAACGGCGTGTCGGAACAAACTCCGCGCTGCTTTCTCGGGTATAAAAGGCGCGAATTCGACGGGTTTTCTCGGGGACGCTCGCGTGTGCACGTAGCTTCGCGATTCGACGGGGAGATTTCTTTTCGCCGAGGGAGCTTGACGGTAAACAAGGCGAGGGAGTGTGGAGATTTCGATTCGAAGATGCGAGGGTCGCTTTTTTCGAGAGTAGTTTTTTTTTTGTGTTGGATTATTTTGTCGATTGCAGATTACGAACAGTGTTCGATAAAGTTTCTGGGATGGTTTTAGTAGCTTTCGTCCGAATCGTGTTATGTTTTTGTATTTTAAAAGATATCTTTAGAATAGTGTCGAAAACAGAATTCATATTTTTTCAATCAAGTTTAAAATTCGAGCATGAAAAGATTTTTAGTCTAAAAATAAATACATAGAAGCTTCTATGTATTCTATGTATTATTCTTTCTAGCTCTTTATAAACCGGTTAAAAACCCTTGTAGAAATTTGACGATAAAATCAAGCGAACTCATTTCACCTCTATAAACTAGCCAGTATAACACTTATTTCAGTAGTTATTACAATAAATTCAAGCACGAAATTGTCTAAAAAATCTAGAGTCTTTTCATAAAAAAACCCAATCATACCGCCACAAACAAACCTAACGAAACCTCTCGAAACCCCGTCATTCCCCATCTCCCAAACCTACCCGACGCCAATCAAGAAATTCCACACTCCGCCGCCTTCCTCCCAGCTCCCTCTCTTCACGGCTCGGCAATCAGCCTCCTCGCCTTCCTCCCCCGTCTTAGGAGTCGGGCATATTTCCCTGATCGGCGCGCGAGAAAAAGGGGGCGCGCGACAAGAAAGTCGACTGCCACACGGGGCGACGATCGATCCCCCGACGGCGGCTTCGCGCGAAGCGCCGGCAGTCCGAGGAGGCAGTCGCGTGTCCGAGGTGTGCCGCCCGGCCGGCGATGCGGCCCTCCTGCTGCCGTTGCTGCTGCTGCCGCTGTTCCAGCCCGGAGGTCGACGTCGCGGCGGAGGCGGGACCGGATGCGATGACAGGTTAGCGGGGGAGGGGCGGTTTTGGAAGCGGTCGAAGGGGTTTGGTAGGTTTTGGGAGAAGTTTTTGCCGGTGTTTGTTGGTAGGACGTCGTTGGCAACATTCAAGATGAATGGAGGGTGATTCGGAAATGCGGATTTGACCGGAACTCGGCGTAGGTCGGAACTTTGGCGAAATTATTTTTGAACGAAACGTATCTATCATTTAGATGCTGGAATGTTTTTTTTTTTTTTTTAATAAATGAATTCATGGTCCTTTTAATCGAACTATATAACTTTTTTATGAATTAATAGAAGTTGATACTAATGACAGTAAAAATGGTTTTTATTTTCTTAAATTCTGATGTTATATTATTTTCACCTGAATAACTTTTGTGGTTCATACAAGGAGAAAATATTTCTAGTAAAAATTAGAATAGTACATTTTAATTTGATCACAGACTGTAAAAATCTAAAAAAATTACCATAATAAATTTTACAAATCTAAATATTAAAATTTATCATTGATCTCGTAAAATTTACTAGAAACTGTGGTAATTGTTTAGACTTTTACAGTCTGTGATCAAATTAAAATGTATCACTGTAATTTTTACTATAAGAAAATTTTTCTCCGTGTATCATTATAATTACATAAGAAAGGGTTAGTAAGATATTTTAATAATGATATTAATAAAATTTAGAAAAGTCCAATGACGTTTTTATGCCCGTATAAATAGTAACTTTGACGAAGGTCTCAGCTCAATATTTTATCGGTATAATGAATAATGTCGACGGAGTAAAAATTATCCAGACACGCGGAGAAAAATGTTTAAGAAAAATTATCATACTCGCCAGAAAATCGAGGACAGTCTTTCAATTATGGGTATAAAAAATTACTATACTTTACATTAAAATTTACTATACGTTTAGTCATTTTTGCTAAACTTTTAGTAAAAATAACTAAAAATATAAGAAAAACTAATATAAAGTATAGTCATTTTTTACCCTAATTGAAAGACTGTCCTCGATTTACTGGCTAGTATAGTAATTTTTCTTAAAGACGTTCACCCGCAGCAGCGGTGGTGAACTTTATCGGAATTTTGAAAATTGTAATTTATTACGATAATTTATAATGATAGCCTTCTATAGTTAGTATGTAATA
>JAWWML010000744.1:0-58095 GCA_035047165.1 Ormyrus rosae
TTGTTTAAATTTTTAAAATCTTAATAGCAATATTGAATTAAAGTTAGGGTGCCCGTAGTGCCCGACCCTCCCCTATAGGGGACGAGCGCAGAATCGCACGGATTCACTCGCGGATGCGAGAGGAGGCGCCAAACTCCAAAGAGCTGCTTTTCTTACTTTTCTATGCGATTCGTCCCTTCTTCGCGATGGTCGACGTTTTGCTTAGCTTTCGTTCTTACGCGAAGAGTTAAAAAAAAAGATTGCAATAAGCTTTTTGCATCGACGGTCTTTAAAGGCTTGTTTCGACTTTCAATCAATTTTTTTTCTGTCGAAGAAGATGCAAATAATTATTGTATTACTTTTTTACTTGAAAAAAGGAATTATTTTTATCGACTTGTATGACTGCGCACACTACCATTTTTACTCACCTTGAAGATAAAACTGAAACACAGACATACCAATTATTGTCTAGATTAAAAACCGTTTGAATCTGTTATCTTTGGGTGAAGTCTATTTTTTATATGCAATATTTACAAATGTATTTAGGTCGCATTATAAACTAATATAGGATAGGGAATAAAAAAACAAAAATTTTTATAAATATGTTATATCTCAGGAAATTATTCATTTTAAAAAAATGTGATCAAAACTGTTTGTTCAGAATGTCGTTCTCTAATATACATCCTAATATGATATATTTTTCGGCATAAAATTTTCAAAACACACTATATATATTGACAGAGTTAATACACTAAATTAAAACGATATTACAATAAAATTTTTTGTAAACTTTATTCAATTTAAAAAAAAACTGTCTATATATGTATTTCGATTGCACGTGAAACCTTCCTCAAGGCAAAATATCTATAGGTGCAGCGCCGCAACACATCCGATCAATTTACTTGAGAAGGACTTCACGTCAAGTTGAAATGTCGTCAATTTTTTAAATAAAGAAAGATAAATCGAAATTACAATTATTATCGTTTCAATTTTTATTAGAGATTTAAAAATATCTAATTT
This sequence comes from Ormyrus rosae, assembly GCA_035047165.1. NCBI lineage: Eukaryota > Metazoa > Arthropoda > Insecta > Hymenoptera > Ormyridae > Ormyrus > Ormyrus rosae. The sequence continues at coordinate 1,000 of JAWWML010000744.1, forward strand.
TCTTTGAAAAGATATTTAAAATTAAACCTGCCTATAATTTTGTTCGTCTTTCTATGTACATTCATAAAAAAGTTGTGTATAATTATATTTTTCTTTCATTAAAAAATGTGTAAATACAAATTTTCTCAACTCTTACTATTAATTTTTTATATGATAAAAGCACATATTATTTGAAAACTGCAAAATTTCTAGCGTAAAAGAATAATATTTTATAATTGAAATTTTGGATATTTGTAAAATGTTGATTATCTTTCTTATTGTAAGCATTACCTCAGATTTTTTAGTTATCAGTAGATTGGCCAATCCTAACATGAATCAGTACATCAATTTTGGCATCGTTTTTCTGTTATAAAAGTAAAAACGATAGTTTCTGTTTTTTCTTTTAGCAAAAGCAATAGTAATAAAAAGCATAAGAGCCAAAGATATTTAAATCAGAATCTTTAAAAATACAGAAATTCCTCGAAATCCCGCATTAAAAAGTACAAGGCGAAGAAGCTAAAAAACCTTGCATTTTCCTTGAGAAAACCATCAGCCAATTCGGTTGACAGGGTTTTTCATTGACCTGAAGATTTCAGTATACGTAAATCTCTCGCCGACGTTTCCCTTAATGATTAATCAATACCTTTAGCCATGGCGTTCTGCTAATCTATCGCGTGCTATCGTTCGAGAGCTGATAAAATTGGATAATAAACTTTGAAGGTCTGGTGGCGTTCTATGTCACAGTGTGGAGCAGTCGTAATAAAATCAACACTTTCATTTCTCTTTATTGTACTAAAGGTGAAATGTATAGGCAATCCTTTGTAATTGGAATTGTAATTGGAAAGGAACAATAAGAATATTGAAATTATATTGTTATACATTTTGCGTTAAAAAAAAATGATTATCATAAAAATTTTAAAATCGATATTATCACACTATTACAAGTTCTGCAGAAGCACTTACTGTTTTATTATAGATATAAACATTATGCAAATGATAAGTAGCAAACTATAGTTTTACCTCTGAATAATTTATAACCATTATCTGCATAATTAAAAAAAAACAATAATGTTAAAAGAATGCAAGATAACAAAAGACATTAAACGAATACCTACTGATTTTAACGTAATAGAAACTACAATTTTTGTATAAAATGAAATAAATTTTTGTAAAAAATAATCAGCCACTTAATATTTTTGAATATTTACTTTTCATCAGTGCAGATAAACGTTTCAAAACTTTGGCAAAAAAATATTGAAGTGTATTATGTTTTATAACAATAATTTGCTCAGGAAATACACTTTTCAGTTATAAATAACAAAAAAAAATGTATTATAAAGTGATAACCTAACTGCACCTGAAAGATAAACCTACAGATAAATGGTTTAAAGTAATTTTAATTAAAGTAAATGGGCATTGCAGAAAAAATTTAATATCTTATTTAATCTAATCCCTAAGTAATTTTTTAATTTTCTACTTTAAAGCAATAAAGTTTAACGTTTTCACTTCATTTCGTTAGAAAAAAATTTCATTTAACTAAGAGGTTTTTTAATCGTAAAAGCGCTTATTTTATAACAATTTTTAGAAATTATAAATCTCTGATTTAATCTTCCGTGTCAATTTGACACTTCAATTTGGTCATTCAATTCCATTAACTCTATCTCATCGCCTTTGTAAACAAGTTAAAAATTCTAATACTCTAAATATAAAAAGGATTATAGTTTTTAGGAAAATGTGTCATCCTGCTTCCGACGTAAAAATCTTTGAAAGAGACAAATTGATGTCCTCCAACCGAAGCACATACAAACGAGGTCGTATACAATGCGGACATCAAGTCATCCAGTTTTAGGAATATTTTTTATTCATTTATCATGATCATCTGAATAGCAAAATGGTCAGTCCTACTTTCTTTTTCTCTCTGCCGCAAAATTGTATTAATCGAATATTAACCGGAATATATTTCTAATAAAATCTGAACTTTAAATATTTCCGTTAGGCAGATTAAAAATTGGTCAAAACAGAGTACTCTCGTCATTAATTTAACAACAAGACCAGAGACAATTGAAACGATACCCCGTCGACAATAATATGTATACAGCGATCGATATCCGATTGTAAGAGCCGCGCGCTCGGTATAAAGTACACGCACACAGCCCGTACTCGAGCGATAAGCGTGTGCGGCGGCGTCCGACTCCCTCCTCGCGGCTCGTGCACGCGGACATGCGAAATGCTCGATAGCCGCCGCCGCCGCCGCGCTGCTCATCGATTTATGTTTTTATACACAAGATCGTTCGCCATACAATTTTTCTAGGTCGCCGCGAGCTGCACTCTCGAAAAGATTACGATCTTGCGGGGAGTTAACTCGCGCGTGCAGGTCGCATAGGTTGACGTCATGGGAAACAGGTCGTTATAGGTAATCGTTGCAAGGTGTCGTCGCGCGGATTCACCGGCAGGATTCGGCTGACCGACGGACGGGGATATTTACCGATTAATTACCGAGGATTGATTGGGAAGAGACTAAAGAATGTTTATAACCTTTGGACTGCCGGAGTTTGGGGTATTAAAACGTCCTTAAAAAGTGCCCAAACCTGTGGCTCGTATCGCGTTATCAACTATATGTGCAGTTCATATCGCGGGTCAAGCCGATATATCGGCTTTCCGGTAGATAAAGAAAAAAGATTTCAGATCGCCAAATTTTAAAATAAGGGTTGCAGGGTTTTAGATAGTTGTTTTGAGGGGCACCGAATAAGATGGTAGTGACGTATTTTAAAAATGACTACTTACTCGTTATTAACTTTTTTGCAACAAAAGACGCGGTAAAATCTTTTGATTCTTTAACTCTTGATAATTCTTGATTCTTTTTACATAAATGGTGGTTGTCTAAATGTAAAAATATTATAAATTTCAGTGTATTTAAGCACATATAATACATATATGGACGAAAATTAGTTTCTTTCGGAGCCGATATGTCAGCTTTCAGGCAGTCTATAAAATTTTAAGATTCAAACATAATAAACTTTATGACATATTATTTTATTAAATAGTTTTGTAATATTAATAGTAAACATTAGAAAAGAATCTTGTAAGATTCAAGTTTATATTATAAATAATTTGTCATAGTTTAATTTTAAGCAGTTTTGACTAAAAGTATACGTCAGTGCATAATAATTATTTCGAGAAAGTTTACAAGGTCTACAGTACTTATTGATGATTTGAACAGATAAAAAAATCATAAAATTCATCTTATAGTTAGGAAGCTTTAAAAGCTTCCCAGCATGATAGATTTTTATCTAAGTAGTTTAATATTTGTTTCAACACGTTTATAATTCTAAGTAATATTTTCCAGACAGAAAATCATATCCATTTCCGATGTACTTAACACGCTTAATTGATTTACTTTTTAATAAATCTTAATTGCATACAGAGCACTTAATTTAATCAATACCCTCCATTTCCAATACATTTACTCATATCGTGCGATTTAGAAATGCAAATTTCATTTTAATCTTACAAATACTTCCTTGCAAAACATTTCCAATAAACGCTACTTTGCAGGAAACTCGGAAAAATAAAAAAAAAAAAAAGTCCACTAGTCATTTGAAACCAAACACGATAATGAAACTGGAATGAAAATTATATTATTTTCCCGGAAAGCGTATATATTTTAGAAAATTAAAAGTTCTAAACTCCTCCATTCCGTTAACAAATAATAATTGCATATACTTTCAATGTGCGCAATATGGCAGCTCGAGTTGAGGTTTTCATTGTCTTAATGTCGTTCAGTTTAATAGAGTTGACGCAGACTGACCACATAGAAGACTTGGATCGATAAGTTGAAGGAATCCGGAGGCATGCGAGGGGTTTAAGAATAAAGTTCTGTTTTGCGCTAGATATAACTGATGAAAGCATAGAGTATTTACGTACGATGATTTTTATACACTTTCTCAATAATTTCTTAATGAGTAAGACAATCAATAACGGATGAAGAATCAGTTTGTAAATTGCGTCATAATGATGTCATGTCTTCTTCCGTCGTTTCACCGATTTATATTGTCTTAAATATTTTTGTCTATTATTCAATCGATCGCAGGTTGTAATTGTTACTAATAAGCGCTTGAGCACCGACAACTCAAGACACTTTGAAAGGATGTTTGGATCCGATTAGCTCTTAATATTTCCTGTTCAAATTTTTATTTCCGAGACAAAACAGTAAAAATAATTATGATGATTTACTTTAGTTTTTGTTATATTTCGTGAAAATGTTTATGCAGTTTCTTTTTTTAATAAATAATTATTGTTATTATATTAATTGCGCATCGTTTCATTTACAATTCTTAATTGCATTTATACGTGCAATAAATAATAGAAAAATAGAAAAAATTTTTTATTTTTTATCGTATCATTTCCTTTAACTTTTTAAAAAGAATACTACGTTAGACATTTTACGAAAAATATATTAAATGTATGAATAGTTACCCATTTATGTCTATTTTCTCACAATTTAAAAAAATGACGTAAAAATGATGACCAGCATAATTTATTATAAAGTTACAACCATTCACGTACATTTAAAAAAGCAGAACATGTTATTTTAATAAAAACAAGATTTTGCATAAAAATTAAATATAAAATATAATATAAAATTACAACCATCCGTTCTCCCAGAAATTTTACAGCATTTTGCCCTTGTTGGAAATTCTCCCGAAACTGCTGGTACTAAATCAAGAGCGAATTGCGACATTATATCCCAAAATGCGGAAAAGAAGAAGATCCTTGAACCAAAATCCTAAGAATAATCAATAGCATATTCCACTACAACAGCGAGTATGACCAATCGTCATTTCGAATTCGAAAATGCGTCAGCGCTTATACAATACTTGCGCTCGATTCACTTTCCAGGCGTAACCGTTGGCGGCTCGTGCCTTTCCGCTGCCGTTCGGCGCCGGAATTCCCCACCTCACACTCTCATCCGCACTCTACTCCTCTTGCTCTTTCGCGCTTCTTGCTTTATCTGACTCTCTCTTACTTGGCGAATGCTATAACTGTAGTGAAAAAAGAACGCGTCGCCGTCGGGGCGCTCTCAACTTTGGCGCCTTCGCAGCTCTTGCGTTTAGTCACTCGCGACGCTTCGACTTGTGAACAAGCATCCCGCTGATAGCATTTCTCTCCGACCAAACCCAAACCGATCGTCAAAATGGTCCACGAAATCGAGGCATCTGTAAGTAAAGCTACAAAACGACTTCGAAGGAGGTGCGATACTTCGATCTAGAATACGGAAATACGCCAAGTAGAAAACACGCGCGCGAATGATTGAACGTAACCTTGAAAGCAAAAAAATGGAAGTTAGCGTTCGAAGGCGCCACTTTTTATCCGCAGCGCGTGATCGAACGCACCTTGAGGCGATTTCTGCCACGGAACGAGCGATCAATCGGAATAACGCTGTGTACTTTCTCTTATATCGACGATTCAAAGTATATTCAAAAATGATAAGTGCTCTTAAAGAAACTGTCCGACTTGGTTTCCGGCATTATGAACGCATGGCTCCTATCATCCGGCATATTTTGTACTTTCGACCGTCCGGTACGTGCTGCTAAGTAATCGCTCCGGCTTGATTCGCAGGATTATAAGAGGCGCGTGATACGTGTGCGCATGCATGCTAGTAAGAGAATACTTGCGTCGCAATGTATTTTGCCGCCGGAATACTTATCAGGCACATTGCGCCGATTTGCGACTATAAATGAAAATTCCTGGTCGTGTAGTCGAGAATGTTCTCAATTAAAAAACGGTGACGAAGCGGAAAGGTATTACATCTCTGTACAGATGGTTCTTAGAAAAATGTTGATAAAAATGCGTTGTGGTCGTAGTTCATTAGAAGGGTATTTATAGATTCTGACTGACTGCTGGTGAGAAATTGCTATCCCTCTGTTTAGTTATAAGTAGAGTACATGGGTGTATACTTATTCTGCTGGTCAATAGTGCAGAGAGAGAGAGAGAGAGAATGAAGTGGGTCAATGGATCTACTTTGTACAAATCTTGAATATATAGCACCACCAGTCTGAATTTGTTGAGAATATAACATTTGAATTAATGCAATGCAGCTGTTACTTGGAGAAAAATTTCTCATATATCTCTTATCTTCCCCAAATTCCTCACCGTCATATTCATCAGTTTACGTAAGATTCTACCCAAGCTTGTCCATACTATTTGTATTTAATAATTATCAGTAAATCATGTTTTATCAGGTTAGTCAATTTTAAAATTATATAACTAGTACTACTAAAACAAATGAGAGGTGAAAAAAATTATTAAAAACATTCAGAAATTTTTTCGTGCAAAATTTTTTTTCAAAATTTGTATATGACTCCTTTAAAAGAATCTTGTAAAGTTCACTTTTAAAAATGCATCTTGCTGCTAAACGATATTTGCGCTGCAAAAAAATGTTGGATGTGATTTTGTACAGAAAACATAGTGCCCTTTTACAACCACCATTATTCTTGGTGATGCTTAGACTAAAAGATGCTTGAGTAATTGTATTAATTATAACTAACTCTATATTCCTTTGGTGATTGCAGGAAGAATTGAAGACTAAATTGAATGAGGCTGGCAACAAACTTGTTGTCATTGACTTCTTTGCCACCTGGTGTGGACCATGCAAAAAAATTGCTCCATTGCTTGAGGAACTTTCTAAGGTTTGTTAGAAACTATTTTTATACTTACTTAATAATTAATTTTTCAACCTACTGTTTAAAGTTGTGTTCTGTTTTTGTCTAAAATTTTAATATATTTTTAAATACTATATTTTAACTTATTACATCTTTTTTTTTTCAGGAATTAACAGATGTTGTATTCCTGAAAGTAGATGTTGATAAGCTGGAGGATGTATCTGAAGAATACAAAGTTACAAGCATGCCTACTTTTGTATTTATCAAGAACAACAATGTCGTAAGTTTTTTTGAAAAAACATTAGTATTAATTTTATTTCAATTAACTAAAATCATTTACTTTAATCATGGTTTTTGTACATTTCAGCTGGAATCATTTTCAGGAGCTAACATTGACAAAGTTAAGTCCACGATAGAAAAGCTGAAGAGTGCTTAAGCATTTCCGCATTATTCAATATAAATTTGTCAAATTAAGCAATTATTATACAGCTGGAATTATAAATTTTAATTAAGGTTTGCTTATTAGCAAATAGCAAGCTTAGACAGTTTGCAAGTTAAAGTGCGGCATAATGTTTACATTATTGTCGAATTTATTATATTTTTTTGAAAAATGACTTGTTCACAGAAATGATCACCGTAATATACAATATACACCATTATAATTAAAATTTTTCTGACTTACCGACTTTGATCTTGATAAATTCTGAATAAAACTTTATTTTATTTTTATATAATAAAATTAATTTTATTGAAAATCTGTTGTTTTTTTTACAAATACAATTTTAAACTCTTATTTTTACACAATATCTATCTAAAATATCTATATGTAAAGTTCATTTAAATGAAAACTTCTTTTTGTAACTTTGCATAGCCTCAAAAACGTGTAAATGTACAAAATTAAATTTAATATTACCATATATTATGATAAATTAGCAACAGTTAGACACTGTAAAAGCTGTTTCTTATTTATTGATATCTATTAATAAAAACAAGCAAGCCTCAGATTCATATAGTAAACCCAACATTAACCTATTGGAAGTCCTAAATAAAATTTGTATTAAATATCATTTTTTTACCTTGCCATTAGCATTTTTCCAAATGTTAAGAGAGCTTTCAAAACCGATTTGCTACTTTCATTGGAATTTTGAGAATTAAATTTTAATACCCAACATCTCTTCAAGAAAAAGATTATGTTCCATATTTAAAGTATTTTAGACAAATTTTTTTTCATTTTAATTGGTAATTAAAACACGAATAAATTATTTATAATTAAATTTTAAAAAAATTATAAAATTAATTTTTTGATTGTTTAATTTTAAAAATAATATCAGTATATTATATATTTTTAACGAATAAATTTTAAATTATTAAGTTTATTAAATATATATAATTATTTCACGTTCACTTTCAAAAATTTCAACCTTTCTCTGACACGTTTCAGTGTTATTTTCATGATTTATATTTTTCCCAACTTCAACCGTATTTCCACTCACATGACTTTCCATTGACTTTTGGTTCTTTGTTTTCTGCGGTACAGTCAATAATTCATCATTTTTATAATGTGATCATTTTTACAGGATTTATGCATCTCACTATGGATCGAATTTTCCCCGTCATTTCGGTTCTACATTTCTTAATTAATTCGTAGTTTTGATTTTTTCTTTTTTTTATATGTAATGTCTACTTCTATCAAGACTTCTTAGCTTTAATTAATACCACTTTAAAACTACCTGATAAAAAATGAAATCAAATTATTAGTATATCGATAATATATTTAAATTTTTACCACAAGAGCCAAGATTTAATTTTTGGCTCTTTCAATTTAACAAAATAGCAATTTTAAGAGTTTTGCTCTGCGAAACCTGTGGATTTAAGAAAGACATGATTGTTCACTTTCCAAAGTATAACATTTTTTAATTACAATTTCATATTTATTTGAAGTTATTCAAATGATTAAATCTTTTGATTTAGAATATTTTAATCTTAAAAAATGAATAAAATAACGACATTTTTTAAATTAGTTCATTTTTACTAGTATTTTAAAATTTTAATATACCAAATAAAAAAAAATCGTACAAATAGCTTCAGGTGAATGACATAAAATTAAAAAATTTTTAAATATACTGGGCATTATTATCCACACATTTCTTGAACCCATAAGTTGATAGAACAAAAAATTTTAAAATTGCTACTTTTTACATTGAAAGGGCCAAGTGTTAAATCTTGGCGCATTTAATAAGTAGTTAAATATATTATTACAAAAATATTGAATCAAAATATTATTAATTCAATTTTGCAGAAGTCTTAATAATAACTTACAGCAAAGCATTTGTTTAAATTCCTTGTACAACTTAGTGAATATAATTCGAATGTAAGACAATTACTTAACACGCGAGGTCAATCTGTTGTCTATAACGAATGTTTCAATCATACTTAATTTTCTGACTCAAATGTTTTTTAAAAAAGTTTTGTATTCGCACGAGAATTGTTAAATATGGTGAATTAATAGAATTCAAACATTCATTTGTGCCTACGCGTTTTTATTAAATATTTATTTATTTCTAGAATCAAGTACAAATAAATATAATACGTATTTGCGAGCTTTGACAATTACAATTAAGATGCAGGGTCTTAAATCTAAAATTTAAAATTAAACAACGCAATATGTTTTTTCTTTAAAAGAAACAGATCATTCTGACATTTTTAAATATTATTGTTGAGTGGATTAGATATGATAAAATAGGTTCTGCAGTATTAAAATTTTAATCAATATCATTGATATATCGTGGATTTTTCATTTAATTGAAATTTGTTTAGCGTCCAATTTATTACTTTTTAATTTATTTTTACAGAAAGTTTTAAAATGTCCTGAATTTTGAATTCATGTGAAAGTAAATAACTTAAATTACCTATATATTATAAAGGAAAATGTATGTATTGTACAATTAAAGTTATATTATAAATTTAAGTAGATTTCAAATTTGAATAAAGGCGCATATAATATATATAAAAATAATTGAAGTAAAAAATTGATTAATCCAGAAGCAGGATGTCAAGAGTATGTCACACTGTTACATATATCTTTTATTTAATCAGTGATACAATCGTGTAATAAAGAAAAAAAAGATGTGTTACTCACATCACAATCAATTTACATCAAAGTTAGTGGTTCGGAATCTACTATAAACTGTAGGTCCCCGTTGTTGCGCGCAAGTGCGCAGTGCCGTATAAGTGCCATTAATGTAAAGCCGTATAAGACTCAAAAAGAGGATTTGGGTAGCATGTAAATAAAAAAACAAAAAAAAAACGAATCAACCTTCAATTATTACATTGGAACAACCATCTACCTTAATTTTTCAAATAATGAAAGTGTGTGTTTATTAGAAAGTTTATTATTATTTTAAATTAAAAATATTTATAGTTGTATGGAATTATGTACATACATATTTAAGTTAATAATGAAGAAAATAGTTATACTCGTTTAATTAAAAATTAATGATAGCAGTAAAAGTTGTTGCAGGTCTTGTGTAGACATAGGTAAAATAAAAACAAATAGATTTTTTTAAAAGTTTATTTTTTTAAATTATAAAATTTAATAGGTCTTAGATAAGATTCCATCCTTCTTTGCAAGACGAGCTATGCAGTCATCAGATTCACCCTGAAAAAAAGAATTATTAAATAATTAATATATTTTATTATTCAATGTTAATACAATTTAACATTAAATTTTTTTTTAAGTTAAAGTTCTAAAGAGGAGGGGGAGGGGCGAAAACGCGAAACGAATACTAATTCGCAGTAAAATATCGAATTTTTCGACACCGATATCCAATATTTACGAATGAATTTGTCTCAGATACGTAACTAGATTGTTGAAACCGTCGAATGGTCATGAAAGAATAAACAGAATATGATCGAAATAGTTACATTCGAATTACCATTGACAGAAACGTGAAAATTTTTCATCACCCTAAAATCGGTTATTATTCTGTTTATTCTTTCATGACTATTCGACGATTTCAACAATCTAGTTCCACATCCGAGACAAAACAGTCATTCGTAAATATTCTTGCTATTCATAAATATTTTGCTGCAAATACGAAATGGATATTCGCGTTTTCGGCCCCCCCCCCCTCCCCATCACTTTGAATTTATTTAACATTTATTTGATCCCTTAACTCCTCAAAAATTAAAGAATTCTTGTCTGAAAGTATTTAAAATTTCACATGAGAAATTCTCTAGGTAGTTAAGAAATCAATTTTTAGATCGTCTAAAATTTATCAAAATTTAAGAAAATTTTTGTAGATTTCCCAGAAAACTAAAGAATGTTTAAATAAACCAACTTTCCATGGACTGATATCAAATGTTACAGGTATAAAGAAATGTTGATTTACTTTTTGAATATGTACATTTGCTTTAGAAGTTTTTAAATAAATTTTTCAATGATAAATTTTTATGTATAATAGTTTCTAATTAATAGTAAATTCAGCAACAGAAGCTTAAAATGAATTAAGAATTTTCAACACTAGTCTTAATACGTATTTTAATTTTAATTTATTATACTTAATTTTACTTGAAGTATTTAAAATATTAAAAATTGAATATTCTTTACTTAAAAAATAGAATAAAAGTTTTGGTCTATTAAATTAAATATTCTTTACTAAAACGGTAGAACAAAAGTTTTGTTCCGTTAAATACCAATCCATGACAATGAATCATTCATTCAATTTGGAATAAAATCATAAAAATTTTTGCAAAGGTCATAATGCAAATGGAGCTTAATATAAATTATAATAAAAAATTAATGGTAGCTTACCATACGACGAATAGCTCCACAGATAGCGTACATTTTGTGAGTATCTGTCATGCGTCCTGTAGTTAGATCAACATCAGCAAATGCAATTTGGATTGAGGCATGGTCCTTAGCATGAATAATTCTGTTGCTTGCAGAACTGTAAGTAATATTTATTTATTATTAACTATTTCAGTAAAAATAGTTTATCAATAAGCTTCATTTAACAGAGCAGCATAGATAACCTTAAATACAAATTTTAAAAAATCAATATCCTGTATGCAATTTAAACACGACCAAGTCAAGTAAAAATAAAGAATATCGTTTAGAGTAAAAAAAATTATAAATTATTTCATTTTTTAAAACAAAAATGAAAAATCACGATGCAAATACCACGTGTTACGTACCATTTCCTTGGGCAATACAAGTCAACAAATTCTCCTGCGTCGTTTTCCATTTTGTCGGTCTGAAATTGAAAAGTTTGTATAAACTGTTTAATATTGTTTAAAAATTCTTATTTTCTTGTAATAAAATGTAGCTCAACTATAAGAGGATTTGTGTACCTGTTTTCGTACTTCAACGTGAAACCGGAAAGAAAGAGGCGTGAGTCGCGTCGTGTAAACTTCGTCACAATTTCATTCGAGGTTTTGATGAGCTAAAAATGGCGCCAAATATAAAAATATAATTTCATTTATAGAAAACAGATTTTAATACTGATAAAGTAGCAATGAAGCTGTAGCAAAATTGTAATGAAAAGAAGATTAAGGAAATAATTTAAATAAAAGTATGAATGTTTTTGATTCATTAAGGAATGTTAAAAACTATTTTAGTTTTTCATTCTGACAAATGTTCCTAGGGTGGCAGACTTTGAGATGCGTGCGCATCTCGAGGTCCGAGCGACGAGCACGAGCGAAAGCGATTCGATTCAGCAATCAGCCAGAATAGCAGCCAGATCAGGATCAGCCTTCAGGTATTTCAAATTTCGAGCATAGTTCGGACGTTTGATCGCAAGAGGCGCCAGCTCCTGAGCTCGTAAAATTTGCCTCGTTTACCGGGGACATTATTGGCAATATCTCTAGTAGAGGTTCTCTGTTCGTCTGCTTTGATAGAAGCAAACATGGCGTGGAGTGTATTACTTCGTCGAGCAAATGCTCAAAAACAATTATACAGAAATTTTTCATCTCATGCAGATCCAAAACAACTCGGTAAGTAATTAATGAAATAACAGTACGATTCAACTTATTTCGTTAACCTCTATATCAGTTTACCTAAACAGATGTCCCGCACAAAGGTTGAAACATTTTTATCGATTTTTATCAAAAATACATTTTCTCGATCTATTTTACCTTTAAATTTATAAATCAAAACTTTAAATTAGGTTTATATAAAATTCTAGAATTAATTAATTAAAAAGAATTTTATGCAATTTACCTTTTCTTAGAGAAGTTACATAATGAATATTTGGTTCGATATTTTACTGCCGAGACGCAGAAAAATAGTTACGTTGGATTTCAGAAAAAAAGGAAAATTGTACGAAAATTATTAATATTCAATTTTTTTTTTATTATTTCTATAAGTATTCACAATTTTTTGAGTTTATTGAAAATATATTTTTCATTTTCAATATTATCTGTTTTAAAAGTTAAAGATAAATAAATACTAGACATTTTTATGATTTTATGTACAATTTACAAATTGTTAGAAAACTTATACTTACTAAATTTACACCAATGAGGTATTAAACAAAGTTTTTTTATAAAATAAAACTATATCTGTTTAATAAATAATCATCACCAAGTCTATATATTGGTTAAAGTTTTTATTGTCTTTTGTAATATTATTTTTTTGGAATGAAAGTTTGAAATGTTAATAATAAGTAGATGTTTCAGTGCACAGAAGTATTCTCCTCTTCTGAATTACTTGAATTGCTATATATTTTGAAAAATCTCTGATTTAATGTTATAAGCAAGTTCTGAATTGGCAATAATACTTTTTTATTTTCATTATAATTATAAATTTTCTATCATAAATTTTAATTTTAAATACGAATTACGATTGTTCTAGTAACTAGTTTATAAAAATGAAGTACTCTAAAATAATTTGAAGATTTCTAATTAACTTCAAGAAATCTTTTATCTTTTTGTAATTTTTCAATTTTTATAATTTTATTTACAGAGGCTGCTTTAAAAATGTGGCAGAATTTAGCCTATTTTGGAGTTCCTGTTGCACTCGGTCTTGGTGCACTAAATGTATACCTTACTTGGGAAGAACCAAAGGCACCAGAATTTATTCCTTATGATCATTTACGAATTCGAACTAAAGTAATAAATCTACTTTTTTATTTAAATTAATATTTACATTAATAGTATTTATTTTAAATGAGATCATGAATGTTTCAGAGATTTCCATGGGGAGATGGAAATCACAGCTTTTTCCATAACCCACATTTAAATGCATTACCTACTGGATATGAACATGAGGAACATTAGATAAAAATATATAAACCATTTTTAGTAATTATAAAACTTCGAATTGTAATTATCAGAAGTTAAATTGATAAAAGTTATACGATTTGGAAATGTATTAAGGTAATTTCAAGTTGCTAAAAAATAAAATTATTAAAATGAAGTGTATCTTCAGTTTAAAAATGATTTTTAATAAAAAAATAAAAATTTAAGAAACATTTTAATAAAGAAATAATTTTATTAAAATTAATAATTAAAAATATAAAAATTAAACACAGTAAATAATAAAATTTTTATTTGTAAATAATGCTTAGTTTTTATTTTTAAATATATTTATAAAAAAGATAATATTTTACTACATTATTTTAAACATAAATTAACAACAAATACTGCAACGTAAATATAAACTGTATCTTTGTGACACAAGTATTTTACAAGAATCTATTACAGTAAATATTAAAATATTTATTTTACAAAAAGATAGTTTAATAACTATCTTTATTAATAGGTTTACATGTTTTAAAATGTTTTTTGACAATGATAAGAACAATCTTGCTCTTTTAACACTTATGAAAATCAAAACTTCTTTCTGGATTCGTTTTTGATTTTCGAATTTTTTTAATGAAGCTTCAAAACCTTTGACTTAGTAATTCCTTAAGCGCATGTTCTATTATGACTATCTGATGAGTCTTTTTTCCTTTGTGTATAAAGAAATGAATTGTAATAGTTACTCAGACTTGCCTCGAGACGCTATCGCGCCTCTTGATTTACATTACATTTAACAATTTTTTTACTCCAAAATTACAAAACGAACTAGGTCATTTATTCAAACATTTTTTTTCTCTAGTGTGTTTGTTGCTTTTGAAGTAAGATTTTTTTGTAAAAGTTTTACACTATTTTTGTCAATGCTTGAATTGTATTTTTTACAATTTTTGCAATTATTTAATGATGTACAATGTTGTTTGTGCAATATTTGTAGATATTGTTTTTGTTGGGAATCCAATAATAATTTTTGTTCTTGGGTTAATATGCTAAAAAGATCTCTGTTTTCTGTTTTATCAAGACGAACAGCTTCTCTAAATAAATTGTACATTCTTACACAATTACGCAACTTAAATATATTTGTAGAAGCATCATCTATACTTAACTGATTTATCATTCTATGCGTAATTTCATTAAAATCTTGGGCATTGAGAGATGGTATAGTATTGGAAATATATTTTAAATAATTGATTATTGATACAATAGTTATACGGAAAATTTCAATTTCTTGTGTTTGAATATTTTTAACGAGAATCGCTTCTTTGTATTCATTCCACTTATCCGCTGTTAAATTTGGTAAATAACTAAAAAGCGGTAAAACGTAATTGGCTATGATTTCTTTAAATAACTTACTCTCGTCATTATTTAAATTTATGCAATTATTTACATTTTTCTTTTGCAATACATTATCGTTAGCGAATACGTTTGTGAATAGAGATGAAGCTGTTACTATAGAATAAACTGTAGGTGTTGTAGAACATTGATCGGTATTCTTCAAAGAATTAGATTCAAGAATATTTCTATTTGAATCAGGTTGAACTGTGCATTGTGAAGGAAGCAATTCTGGTAGTAATTGACAATATGTCTGCTTTTCATTATTACGTTGCGTTGCAGGTATATTATGCAATATTTTTATTACCTCATTTATGGAATTACCAAGTTTAGGTTGGACTGAATTGTTTACTGTAGTGACAGTAACTTGATGGTTTGATTGATTAGCAGTATTTATAAGAACGTTATTACTTTGAATATCAGTGGTCATTTGTGTTGTAGAAGTCTGCGAAAGTAAAGTAGGTGCAGATGATGATTGATTTTGTGTTGAAGGTTTTTCTCTTAATTCTTCTATATTTCGAACTTTTAGTAAATTATTAAAATTTATTTCATCTACTTTATTATCTACATGTATATTTAAGCTTTTTTTTGCTTCAGGGGATAGTAGAGGTATGATCAATGAACGTGGATTTTCATTGTTTGTAGCTTGATTTGTTTCATTTTCGACATATTTTGTATTTAAAGAGTCAGCATCTTGATTCATAATGTCATTAAGAGAATCAAACAAATATTTTTGTTCATTGTGTATTTCACTTAATGTTGAAGTTGTAAAATTTATTTCATCAGGTGCTGTAATCTCTTTATGCATATTGAGTTGTTTTAAGAAAGTAAGATCATTTATATCAACATTTATGTTTCTTGTCCATGTCTTACTAACTGATGTAGTACTATCAACAGTTGGAGAATTCATTATATTGTTTTGATCAAAATGATCTTCCTTCGCTGCAAAATTGATTACAGATGAAGTACACGTACTAGTATGAATTTGTTCGTCAGTAATAGAAATTTGGTTATTACTAATTGAAACTGGCGATGATGTTCTCTGAAGAGTTTTGGTTAGCAAAATACTTTCTTCATCATTCGTAGTAATTTTTTCGTCGGTAACAGAACTTTCGTTATTACTAATTGTAACTGGCGATACTGTTGTCTGAAAATTTTTTGTTAGGAAAAAACTTTCTTCAATATTAGTAGTAATTTCTTCGTTAGTAGCAGAAATTTCGTTATTACTAATTGTAACTGGTGATAATGTTGCCTGAAGAGTTTTTCTTAGCAAAAGATTTTCTTTTACACTATCATTATATGTGGGTAAAATGTTATTTGAAGCTGAATCTGCGTCTTTTGAATTAATTTGTATTTCTGCGTTGCTTTCTTGATGTCTAGAAATTTCGATTTTATCCTTTAATAGTTCTGGATGAATGACCACATTTGCAGTTTCTAAAGGCTCATTCAAAGTAACATCAATTTTTTCTTCTGTTTTAATTACATTCAAATTACTTAAATTATTAGTTTCTTCTTTATCCATTTTCGTATTGGTGATAATTTTTATAAAAGTAACTTCTTCATCGCTACTATTATCAATATCCTCATGAATATCTATTGTTTTAGATTTATTTTGTTCCTTTAATGACTCTTTTCCAGTATGAATTTGTTCCTCACTAACAGAAATTTCGTTATTACTAATTAAAACTGGCGATGATGTTCTCTGGAGAGTTTTTGTTAGCAAAAGGCTTTCTTCAATATTAGTAGTAATTTCTTCGTCAGTAGCAGAAATTTCGTTACTAATTGTAACTGGCGATAATGTGTGAAGAGTTTTTGATAGCAAAAGACTTTCTTCAATATTAGTAGTAATTTCTTTGTCAGTAACAGAAATTTCATTATTACTAATTGTAACTGGCGATGATGTCTGAAGAGTTTTTGTTAGCAAAAGACTTTCGTCTACACTATCATTATATGTGGGTAAAATGTTATTTGAAGCTGAATCTGCGTCTTTTGAACTAATATGTATTTCTGTGTTGCTTTGTTGCTGTCTAGAAATTTCATTTTGATTCTTTAATGGTTCTGGATGAATGATGACATTTGCAGTTTCTAAAGGCTCATTCAAAGTAACATCAATTTTTTCTTCTGTTTTAATTACATTCGAATTACTTAAATTATTAGTTTCTTCTTTATCCACTTTTGTATTGGTGACAATTTTTATAAAAGTAACTTCTTCATCGCTAATATTGTCAATATC
This sequence comes from Ormyrus rosae, assembly GCA_035047165.1. Lineage (NCBI taxonomy): Eukaryota > Metazoa > Arthropoda > Insecta > Hymenoptera > Ormyridae > Ormyrus > Ormyrus rosae. The sequence continues at coordinate 18,502 of JAWWML010000744.1, forward strand.
CTCATGAATATCTATTGTCTTAGATTTATTTTGTTCCTGTAATGACTCTTTTCTAGTTTCTGTAGAATTTAAGCACTTAATGTATTCATCATCAAATTTTTCCGTTTTATTCAAATCAAAATCAGAATCGTAATCATATTGAGAATTATTTTCAAACATGAAATGAAATTCAAAATCTCCTGCTTCCAAATTTTCATTTGATACAACAGTATTTGCTCCAAGTTGTTCATTATTGTCTACTGAAGAACTTGAAACATTTAAGGTAGTTATCTCATCAACATTACCTTGTTTATTTTCACTTAATTTTGTTTCATTAATATTATTATTTAACAATGTGTTTAAAGAGTTGTGACATAGATCAATACTTTCTTCTTCATTTTCCAATGAACTTGATGCAGATTTTAAATTACATGCAAATGAAGAAGTAATATTATTTAACTCACAATTGCTTTCACTTTCTGTATTAATACAAATTGTTTTACATTCAGTAGAAATGTTTATATCCATAAATTCTGTTTCAAAACACTTATGACTTGCTTTTAAATCGTTTTCTGTTGTCTGTTCTACATTATTAACAGAGAAAGATTCATTAGCTTTATTAATACTTGTTTTACTTAAGGAGTGTTGCGAATCAATGTTTTCATTTGAACAAACTTCGTTTATTAGCTTCTCTTCAGCTTTTTTAGACTGAACAAATTTACAGTCTTGCTTATTTTCAGTAAATTTATCTGGCAAAATAGTTGAAACTTCTTTTTCAATTCGTTTTGCAGGATTAATATCATTTTTATTAAACGACTTGCTTTCTTTGGATGATTTAAAATTGATATCTTCTTTCATCACTATTTTACCTTCTACTGAGTCGTTGTTTTTTACTTCAGTTGATGAAGGTTTATTTTGTAGCATTATAGACTTTACGTCACTATCGCAATTACTGTTGAATAATTCTTGATTAATACGTTTCGTTTGTTCTACAACAAATTCCGCGTTTTCCTTTTCTATTTTTGTGACTGAATTACTAACTTTTTGAGAATCATCGTTTTCTGATCCATGATTTGACTCACTATCTGAAGTTGCTATTACCATACTATCTTCCTCATCCGAAGAAACGCAGTCATTATTACTTGAATTTTGATGAATATTACGTTTTGTATTTTCTGTGGGTTTGAAATCTACGCTTACTGTTTTTTTGACCGCAATGCCAACTTTCTGAGGAGAATGCGACTTTGGTTCATTATTTGATTCTTCTTTATCCGAAGATTCATAGTCGCTGCTGAATAAGTCTTTACAAAAACGTTTTCTAGATGTGGTTTCGTTAATAGTATCTACATTTATTCTCTTGACAGCTTGATTACTTACAGCTTGACTAACTTCTTTAAAAATCCTACCCTCTGGTTCATTATTTGATTTATTATCTAATAATACTTTTTGTAAAGGAGAATCTAAAGAATCCTTGCCACTTAAATTAATATTTTCGACTGCAGATGATATGCAACTATTTTTACTCATAGGGAAGGCTCTAAGTTGATTTGAATCGTTAGGATAATTTTGTAAAAACTTATTCTGTGCTGAGGTACATTCAGAATTGAAATTACTTTCATTTTCAGACACATCACAGATTCTATTATTATAAAACTCATAATTACTTTTATTTTGTGAGTCAGCCTTCGATAAGCTTTCTTTTGAACTGTTACTGCTAGGTAATGTTTTAAATTCTGAAGATTTTTCTTGTGTATTGCTTTTTGAGTATGAAGTAATTGTATTATTAATATTAATATTATTAATTTGATTTCTGTAAGAATCCGAATGCGAGAATTTGTGGTGTTTGAATGCAGTATTTTTTTTTGTATCAGCGCCTAAACCTATTGTATTTTTTGAATTTAAGTGTTTTTTCTTTATTTTACTTTTCAAAAGTGGAGATAAAGAATTTTCTAAATTATTCTTATTTACTACATTAAAGTGAGTTTGAAAATCATTTAATTCAAGTTCAGGTACTTTTTTATCATAAATATTAACTTTAGGATTATCTGTAGCCAAATCACAGTTTTCTTTATTTTGAGAAATTTTGGTTTCTTCGAGAGTAGATGTATTTTTAGAAATAATTGTTTTAGCAATTTGTTTTGGAGTGCATGAAACACCCAAGAAGCTTATTGTGTCTGAAAGAGTTTGCTTTATACTTTGTGAAACCCAATTACTGTGATTTAACCTATCTTTTGTTAATATAAGTTTTATTGGTAAATTATTTGGATTTGATGCATATGACTTTTTCATACTAGAAAACTCTTGTTGGACAGGAACTGCAGGCAAAGAATGTTTCCTCTTCACTTTTGGGAATTCGACAATATTGCTTCTTAATTCTTTTTCTGTATTATTTGATATTGTAGATAAAGATGACTCAGCTTTTGAACTTATTTGTAAGTTACAAACAGTATTAACTTGAAGACCTTGAATAGTTTCATTTATTTTTGACGTTTTTGGAAATGAAAAATTAAATGAAGATAAGGTTTCTACTATACTGTTTTCTTTCTCTTGAAGATCTTCATATTCAGCATTTTGCCTATAACAGGAAACAGGAGAATAGTTAACTCGTTCATCCACTGCTTTATCTGTGTTATTTGTAGATTCTGCAACTTCTTCTACAAAATTTTTACACTCCTGTTGATGCCAATAATGATTCCTGAATAAAAAAATAATATTATTATGTAGTATTACAATAATTTTCAGAAAAATTTTATTCATTTTAGTAAAGTATAAATTAAATCTTTTAAAATTTTGACTATTAATAAATTATTTTATAAAGAATTAATTAAAAATGCTCCTTATGGCGATTAATATACCACCAAAGACTGAAAGTCTATTTTTTATTATTTAATTCAATTAAAAACTATTAACCAATTTTTTCCATTTACTCAAAACACCCAGGAATATTTTAAAAAAGGTTTTATGAAGAAATTAAAAGAAATGAAAACATAATTTGTAATACAAAATTAACAGATACATAATCGTTTTCTCTCTTTTTTTTTATTCTGTAATTTTTTGGGCTCAGTAAATAATGTTTAATAAATAAGTTTTACAATGTATAAGAAAGCACTACAGTAAATTCAAATTTTAGCTTTTTCTATGGAGCACTCTTAAATTAAAAATAATTGATCAGTACTTATTAAAGTTATAAAAAATATTAACTTTATCCAAAATTGAAATTATTTTTCATATTTATTAATACGTGCATGTTTATAAATGCCTCAAAAAAAAAAGATATATAAAAGTTACTGATGTTTATTCGATAAAATCTTTATTATTAAGGATACCTGATATTTGGAATCAAGAAAATAAAATTTTATTTTTGCTATCAAAAGTTTTTTAAGTAATTTTTTTCTGAAAGAAACTTTTTTTTAAATGAAAATAGTTTTAATTCCTAAATCCTAAATATAATTTGTGCATTCCAGACTTTTAAAAAAGTTAGTATACCTTTTATTCCAAAAAGCTTCATTGTTTTTAATAAGATTTTCAAATTCCTCTAACAAAGAAATTTCTACTGAATGCAGAGTGCTTAAAAAATAATTGACACTGGACCAAGTAAAGATGCAATTGCGTAGATTTCTGCCCAACATTTTGAAAAACGAATAGTTTTTAGAACAACCGATATTAGCAATTATTCTCATAAAACTTTTGCTCGTTTGTCGGTCGTAAGGTTTTGACATCAATCTCCTTACTACAATTTCGAAATTTCGTTTAGTAAATTTTAGTTTGCGATTGTAATTCGTTTTGCTGTCGTTGACCGTCGGAAAACCTGTCCAAACATTGACAGCGTTTTCTCTGCGCCGTTTTGCTTTACATACCATTAACGGTAACGAATTTTCTTCGGATATTCGCCTTTTCCTTTTTTCGGCGATTGTCACATTGATTTTCATATTACTACTTGCAGCCATTGTGTTTTTCGAAAAAACTTCGAGGTTGCGTAAAATTCCATTGCACCTATTTAAACTCTGTAAATCAATTGTGTTTTTCGATGCAGAACAATCATTATTCTCCTCTTCTTGATTAACAATATTTGCAAACTTATTTACAGTATTGTCTTTTAATTGCGGAGTTTCGTTAGTTTCTGTCTCAAGTGAATTCTTGGACATTTTTCGCGGGAATAATTTTTCTTCACCGATTTCAAAAATATCATTTGTACTTTTCGTAACGATTTCAGAAATATTCAGGTCTTTATTAAATATTCCATTTTGGTAATTAGTACCGGTATCAGTAATCAATGAACAATTTTCCTCGACTTTGTTTTTCTGTCGAAGTAAATCGTCACTAGAATTTTTGGGCTGAATAAAATTTATGTTTTCGCAAACGGTATTTGAAATTTCTTGTTCTCTAATATCACAGTCATCACTTGCAACGCACTGTTGTTGCGTCCCATTATCACTAGATTTTAATTTATAGGATTTAGTTTCTGCTTTAGCAATAATATTGATTGTAAAGTTTCGATCATTGGAAACACTATTTTCACTTGACACAAGTGTTTGAAACATTTCCTCGGCATCACTATTAGCACTTTCTTTAGACATTTCGTCACTCCTATCATTTGATGTTGACGTTTGATGCACTTCATTTTCCACATAATTCAAATCGCAATCTTCAGTCGGAATTATACTCACAAGTGTCCTCTTATTGCTTTGTTCGTCAATTGCACCATTATGTTTTGCTATAACAATTTCACCCAACTTTTCTGAAAAATTAAGACTTTCACTTTCGCTAACAGAACTTTTCGCGAGAGCAATAACACTGCGTGGTGCGTTACTTTCGGATACAGTGTTTTGTTTGAAGCACTCCGTGTTTACCCCCGCCGCTTCAGTGAACGGCTGAATATTTAGTTTTGGAGTAGTCGCTCTTGTTTCTTCAGGTTTTTGGGGAAGCACTGCGACCTTTTCACGTTCAATAATCGAACAATTGTCTTCGTCATCGCTAAGATCAAGAATAATAATTTCTGTTTTCGCGCAAGCTTTTTTGGATTTGTAATTTTCAATAACCCGCTCCTCTTCGTTTTTTATTGTGGTAACCGGACGGTCGTTCTCATCCTCATTAAAACATAAATCAATCACGTCAACGGTTTTTTTGTCGAGTTCGAACTTGGGCTTTTTCTCCGGCTTTACAATTGGAATCTCGTCGATTTCGTCATCGCCGAATCGATATTTTCTCTCCTCACTTCCGTCGTCAAGGACAACGCATTCTTCATCGCGATCTAGAATCGATCTGTCCTCGGCTTCCTTTGCATCAAACGCGGCCTTTTTGTCCTCATAGGTGATCTCTAAGACGTCGGCGTCGACGTCGACAGCGGCGCCGTGAAGGCAGTTGTCCTCGACGAGGTCTCCGTCTAAAACGGCCCTGGTCACGTTGCGTTCGTGCGGTATGTGTTCGATCCAAGAATGCATTGATTGCGGCCATTCTGAATGATCGATCATGAGCACGGTGCACTTTTCTTCGAAACACGGTACGTAATCGTTCTGTACGATGGTTGAGGGCCCAATATTTGTTTTGGTATACTCCTGGCGCTCGCAAATTTTGACTCGCCGCGGGTCGAATACGTTGGGAACACGACCGGCGCGCAGTACCCCCTCGAGTCTTTTCGCTGGAATGCTTATTGGACGCAGTATTTTCTCATAATCAGGAGGTCCAGCTTCAGGGTCCCAGATCAAGACTGTTGCTTGTTCTTCTTTCGTTTTTTGGATATCCAACACCTGCTGTAAACTTTTCGTTCGCCGAGGATCGTCTTTGTGCGGCACTTCCCTTAGCGGCGGGATTTCTGGCCTCAGATGTGGAGACGAAACGCCGGAGATTTTCTTCAGCCGATGCTTGTAACTGCAGTATCGAAGTGGGTTTCTGTCGTTGCTATTCATTTCTCTCTTGAGGACGAAGAATCGCTGTTAGTTGCATAGCAGAGCGATATCTTTTCAGCTTACGGCTATTTTTGATTGGCGAACGTAAACATGCCGATAGAGGGAGAGATTAAAAGAAAGGCACTCACTGTTAAGGCACGTAACACATAAAATAAATACGGCGCGCGAGTATTATGGCTACATGCCTGCGTTGAAAGAATAAAACAGACTCTGGTCAAAAGGCTCTGCTTACACCAGCACACTTGGATCTTAACGCCCCGGCGCTTGGTGGTTAACTGAACCTGAGCCAGCAGCTCGCGCTCGATGCGCCGTGCCTACCTCCCCTCCTTCTTCGCTCAGCTTTTTCTTTTTAGACACGCACAAACACGTGGTCTGGTGGTGAAGAGAGGACGACTCGCCTTGTGTTTTGGATGACTAATATAAAAGTGGCAACGAAGGGAGAAAACGATTCTGCGCGGAAACAAAAACGTTTCTTATTTTACTTTTAGAAGAGCTGCAATTGCAAGATTTTCTACTTGATCGTCAATTTTTATTTTTAGAGGTTATAAATATTTAATGAAACTCATTTTAATTTATCTACACTTTTCTGTGTATATAAGAAGTTTCTTTTAAGATAATCCATAATCTAACAAGGAGAGCCTCACTTGTTTAGATTAAAGATTTTATTGTAACTTTAGGATATATTTTCTAATATAAATATATGATGTAATCCACGTCCAGTAAGCCTAACGTTCGATTTTCCAAAAGTTATTAAAGAATATGGTAGAATTCTATTTAATTTTGGTCATCTTTGCAATTATTGATGAACTGCCTTAAATGAAAAACAATTATCGAAAAATCTTCATCTGCTTAAAAGTTCTAGTTAAACAAAAGTTTACAGCGAACACAATCTAAAATTGCGTCGATATGAATTTTTGCACTTTTTATGCGATTTTTATTGTATTTAGAAGTTTATAAAATTAAGATATTGTACTTAAAATAAAATATTTAAAAATTAAGATATCAATCAATTTCATGATAACAATCTGAAGTTAAACTCTTATCTTGAAGTCGAGCGGCTGAATATAAACGTGATCTCGCTCGTTTCTTAATTTACATTTTGTGAAATTCTGTTTGTAAGTGAAAATATTAGTAGTGGTGATCAAATAATGAAGTATTATATATTTCTAATATCTAATATGTGTTTTGAAAACAATTTACTAATTTAACATTCGCAGTAGCAAAAATTAAATTCGAATAAATCATTATTTAACTTACTATAAAGTCAATTGCTAATTAGAGTTTAAATCTCTTACTATTTGCGTACATAGATACTTCTACGTCGAATCAAAACAAAACATTGTATTGATAGCAGGCTCTCTACTCTAATACTCACATTTGAAATAAAGTAATTTTAAAGTAAAGAATTTTAAATACATTTGAAAAATCTAATTATAACAAATAATTTATTTTATTACTTTTTTTGCTTTAGTTAAACCAATAATTTAGAACTAACTGATTTATTTAATTTAATTTATTTTTCTAAAGCCAAAAATGCTGATTTTAATTTAGAAGTTAGTAAAGTATTAATATTTAGTTCCAGAAATCCATTTTACTAAACGCTTTACTTATTATAATTAATATAGAGAATAATTAAACTGATACAAAATTAAAACAAAATCAAAAAGTAAATCGTGTATATATATAGTTTCGGCCAGCTTCCGTACCTGTCTAAAATTGGAACTATACCGTTTTTATACAGTAATCTACCACTATGCAAAGCTTTATCCTGTCGTAAATTAACTAATAAGAAAAACTCGAAAAAATTATGAAATTTAAATTTTTGTTTCTTCAAGTTTTAAATAAAAATTGTTTTTCGGAAAAAAATCATTTTACTAACTTGATAAAAAATGTTTAAAAAATTTTTTTTATGAATGTTTTTAGTTCAAATAAAAGAGAATACAAAACTGAGGTGCTTTGCAAATGTGCATCATAATGGACTCCATTTCAATATTTCTTGATGAAAAAATTTGTAAAAATTATTCAAATATATATGAAAGTATTCTAAAAAGTTCGCCAGACTTGTATATTTTTTCTGTCCTTACAAAATTCTTCCAAAAACGGTTTGTTTTAGGCCTCCTAAAGCAGGATCCCCCCCTTAAAAAGACTTCTGAAACGACAGTCCTTCTGAGAAAGCAAAAAAAAAGGTAAGCAGACCCCGCCGCTATCGGGGACATCTGAATTTTATTGCCTTCCGCAGGCTAGAAAACTCGCTAGTAAGTGTATTAGAAAATATAGTATGGAAAGTAGATTTTTAGAAAATTACTATTAATATTGCAAAATGCAAATGTAAAAACACAAAATTAGGTAGCTACATGCCTATCAACAAATATGGTTGTACAAGATAAAAAAAATTGCAACTTTGTCCCAACTATAGGATACAGTTCCTGTTTAAGAAAGAGTTTAAATAATTTTAACACAATACTTTTAGACTTTATCTTCAAAATGTTTTGACTATTTCTTTTTTTGAAATCCATAAAACATTATAATACTTAAAAGAAACCTTGACGAGGTGTCCGCCTCCAATTTTCTTGAAACTGAAATATAATGTAGAGCATCGAAAAATAAGAAACACATACTTTCTTTTATCGACCCAAAAACGATTTCAAGGAGTGAAAATAACCCCCCAAATTCACTTTTGAAACTAATTTTTTTTTTTTTTAATACTTCGAAAACTAATCTGAATATTGACATAATTTCAATGTCAAATCGTTTGTCATAAGGAAGCACGTGTAAGAGCATTATTTTTATTTTTTATATCGCATGAAAAAATCATGCTCTAATATTTAAAGTTTGATCAACAATGCCTTGTAATGAGGCGAAGGATGGAAGAATGCGTAAAGAAAAATTGTGTGAAATGGCATCGGGGAGATCGAACTCGATCTACTCGAGTAAAAAGCGACGAGTGTCATATCACAACGCTACCGACGCACTGTTTCAAGTACTGTAATTGTCGTAATGAGAACTGAAGCTCGTAACTCAGATTTTTGGGCGTCGATTAGCCTTTTTCCCAATCCTCAACTGTTATAGCCTCAAAAAAATTACACCGCAATCTAAATGTAAAATTACGTAGTGTACGCGTTAAAGTTTGGAATTCAGGGATCCTTAAAAAAATTGTTGTACCTTTCCTGCCCGGTTTGGCATCCTATGTTCTCAGAAGCTTAGAACTTTAGGTTTGACTAATATGGTATAATGGAGCAAAAATATATATATGTTTTTTTATAAAAATGATACTGGCCACCTGGAGATTAATAATGTCGAATAAGTTGACGTGTATCTGAATTTTTTAGAAAACTACCTTAGTAAAGTGTGTTATGTAACATGTAAGACAATCTTTTTGAAAAAATATTTCACATAATATTAATTAAAGGGATGAGAAAGCCACCTCTGAAAATGAATTATTCAATCTAACTCGCGTTTTAATTAATATTTTTTATGAATTAAAATAGAAAATAAACAAATAACGACAAAATAAAGTTTAAAAAATGTGTTATTTGTGCACTTTAATGGTTTAAAAATTTCAAAACAAACTGCATTCATTTACAGAAAGCTAATCTAAAATAAATAATTTAATTCAGATATAGTAAACATTTTTTTTTAAATCATTATTCTTAAATGAAGCTGATTTTATTTTGGAATATGTATTATTACTTTTGCTGGTTTTTTAGACAAAATTATAAATATTTTGAACTCATTGAAGTCAATATTAAAGCTAGATATTATTTGACACTAATCTTATCTATCGCTCACTGATAAGAGTTTTTCCCACTTTATAAAAAGTCACTTATAGTGCTAATAACTTTTATTTTTATTTTTCTCGAGCACGTGCGAGCAATTAGATTTATTTACTTCTATAGACGTTAAAACGTGCCAAAATATGCAAGCTGATTTCCTAAGTTCATTAAACTGAGAGAGCAAGAATAAAAAATTCAGAAAATAAGTTTTTAATAAAATTATAAAAATTTAATTTAATAAAAAAAATGTACGATACACATGATTTAATTAATTAAGGTAGTTGTATGCGCAGATATAGAACATTTGTATATATAGATATACAGCGCTGTGTCTTAACTAAACAAATGACGCGCGGTAGCATTATATATAGATATACAAGTGGGTAAAAATTAATAATTTTGAACGAGAAATAACTAATAATTTTGCACGTCAATGCATTTTAATTTTTACATTTTTTTAAAATACAAAACTTTAGCTATAATGTCTCTGTTTTTGGAGTTTCTAGTGGAGCGCTATCAATTAGAAAACTTTAAATTTCTTCTATTATACGTCTGCCGTCGTCTGCTGTACATAAAATCCTACGTTTAAGAGCTTCATTTCAAACACCGTTTTCTCAACTTTTTACACGTGACTGTTCTAAAAATTTAGGTGTTTGTATCGTACGTACTTTACAATACGTGCTAGCAAAATCTTAATAATTTCTTTGATAAGTCGATAAACCATAGAACTACCTTAAGTGTTTTATAGAAAAAGGATTTAATATCTGAAATTTTAAATATTTTTTTAAATCTTATTTAACGTCACTCTATGTAGGCTGCCAGGGTTTAACAGTGACGGGGGTCGTCGCTATGTTTTGTAAACAAAGCACGTATGTTTTATCTCAGGAAGTAATTAAATCAAATTGTTCGCTAATAATTATAAAAATAATATGAGAACTGTTCCATATCACTGCGGATTCTACATATTCCCTGAATCCGTTGACTTACGCGCCCTGTGTAAAATTCGCTCTACACGGAGGCTTCCATTTAAAAAGCATGTGGAAAAAAAGGTAAGTCTTTTTCGAACCTCCAGGCTCAGACTTTTGCTCGTTTCGTTTTGCTCTTACCGGATGTTTTCATATTTTCAAATTTATTATTAGCGTATTTCCAAGCTTTGCAAATGCCAAATAGCGTGACGAATCACAATGAAATTGATTTGTCGTAAGAATTTACTAATATGTGTTAGAAATTATGTAGATACGATTTTTGAAGGGTAATTGGATTTTCATACAGAGTATAAAAACTATCATGCAAAAATAGTTCAGGGTAAAATATAACATTACTTTTCAGTTCCTGTCGAGACACCAACAAATCGGTATACAAGGGGTAATGAAACAATTAAAGTTCACATAATTAATAATAATTAACAATTTAGTTTCGAATACAATGAGAAAACCGTTCATTCGTTTAATTTTAGCTATAATACTTCAATAATTCGTAACCGAAATTAAAGATTTCAGACTTCTAAAAACTGATTAATTATTGAATTTTAAAAATGCATGGAGAATAGTATTTAGAAAAGTAAATTACTCGAAAAACAATGGAGAATGGTTTGTAACTTCAAACTAAAACAATTGCATTTATCGCTGGCATTTATATTTTGTTTTGATCAATAATTGGGGTCTGGAATTTGTATAATGTGATTGATTAAAATAAATTCCAATCGGGTGGATGTACAAATATTACTATTATGCTTTCTCTGGTAAAAGTCTAAAGCAGTTATTATTAGCTAATAAATAGTCAGAAATGCGATTTCTGGCGCATTTTTGGCTATTCGCTAACTAATAATTTTTTATTTTCGTCACGCTTTTGAAGCAGAAAGTGTCTGCTTTCTATTTAGTGACCAATTTTAAATAAATTAATAAATAAAGGAAGAAATTAATAAATAAATTAATTAATTAATTAATTCATTCATTCATTCATAAATTATTTAAAAAAATAGTATTTAAGAGATTAATTTTACCTACAGAGGGCAACTTTAGTCTTCAGCACTACCGCACTGCTTACTAACAGGTGCTTAGCCAAAAATTAGAAAATATAAATTTAATAATTAGCTTAAAAAAATTAGATAGTGCTTAATATTTTCACCAGCAAGACTGCTTTATTTTCTACCAGGGTTGTAGCCTTATTATTATTCTTTTGCATTGTCCGATTAATTCAGCATTGGATAATAAACATTATAAGTATCGTTGTAAGAAAACTTCCATATACATGGATAACAAACGATATATATGAAAGAATTTGAACAGAATAAGAATTATTGGATAAATGTAAAAGAACTTAACCTCTTCTGACCGGTACCATGAATGCACAAATAAAAAAATTTTTTTTCATGGATCTATTATTCTTTGACCAAAAAAACTTAAAACATACAGGCACATATTCCTTAGTGTATCTATTTTCTTATATACGTGTGTGTCCACATATGTGGATACTAGCATTATTTGGAATAAAAAAATTGCGTTTGAGTCGTTTATATATTCAAAAAATAATTCACTACCAACCCCAACCCCTTTCATCCGACGGGTTAACCGAGTTACTAAAGAAATAATTCACAATAAATATTTTTTATAGCACTTTTAATTTAATAACGGTCGCGATAGATTTTGCTTTCTTCCGACTGCAATTATAATAGGCAAAAAGTAATTTTTAATTAAATAACATGATCGCTTCTCGTAGAATTTTATTCAAAGTAGTTAATGCCACTGGCGATTTCATAAAAAGAAATTAGGGCACGTCACAATCGTAAATTCAATATTTGTCCACATATGTGAACGTCGGTGAGAAGAGGTTAAAATTAAATTACTATAAATACATATACAAATTTATACAGGTATAAAATATCAATTTTTTTCTTAAAACTCATCAGTAACTTTTTTTTTAGTTTAAAGGAAAATATACATATATAAAAAATATCATTTTTTTAAGAGACATTCAAAAAATTTCTTTTTAAATAGTGAGCTAACGTTAAGAATTTTAAGGTTTAATATTAAAATAATTAATTTCAGAAATTGCTGCAGTATTATAATTTAAAAATTGACTTGTTTGTTGACTAATCTATATTTCTTTAGTTTTTAGGTAATGTTCAATACTTACGGTAATTTTGAGAGGATAACAACAGAAGTGGACTTAAGTTGATGAAGTCCTTGACTAAGAAGTTTATAACTTTGCGTCGAATTCCACAAGGTTTTCAAAATCTATAAGAAAGGTATAAGTTTAAGTTGAAAATGTAAACAAGTTCTACGTACGTGTTTTAAAAAAATTATACTACATTTAAGTAAAGATAAGTACATGAAAAATGCTCTCTTAGAAAAGTGATGACCGGAAAGTTGAAGCCAGAATAAAACGTTTGCAATTCTCATCATAAGTGCAATGTGTTTGAGCGTAACATAAAGTTAATAAATTAAAGTGTAGTGGAGATGAATTGAAGACAAGCAAACTTTTTATCTTAACTTAAATGGGATGTTTTGTAATATTAATTATACATCAACATTGCGTTTAGTTTCTATTTGTTAATAATAAATGCTTAATACTTTTACTTAATTAATACTTTGTGTAAAAAGAATACCTTAATAAGTATATATAGTTTCTATAGTTTTTTTAAAGCTTTCTTTTTTCTCCCCGGTCCGCACACGCCTAAATGAATTGGAAATAGAGAGAGAGAGAGAGAGAGAGAGAGAGAGAGAGAGAGAGAGAGAGAGAGAGAGAAACTTTAATTGAATTTATGTTTATTGAAGGGCTAAGGACTCGAGGTCCTTAATAGACCATGCAGTACAATAATAATACAAGAACCACCGATGTCGCGGTGGTGGAAAACAATTAAAGCGGCGCTTACATTGAAACTTACAAACTAAAAACTTAAAAAATAAAACTCTAGAAATAAAAAGCAATTTCTACGTTTACTGTATATTGTGCGATATAAATATACTTATTATTATGAAGTACTGCCTAAATGAGTACCGAGGGAAACGAATCTATATTCGGTACCCCAAAACAAAACAAAATTATCAAAGTTTCATATATTTAGTTGCAAAACCGTTTAAAACCCGAATTTTGACCTTTTTTTTGTCATAGACCACTGTGCGTCGGCTCTAACTCGTGCAGAACACCTCATCATCTAGAAATAGCTTATTTTCTCTCCTTGTTGCACTATGTGCTACTGTGTATACATGCGGTAATATGGTTTTTTAAGCACTGAGTTAGAAAAAAAATTGTATTAATACGATATGCAAGTTAAATCAGACAAGTGACACTACACTACGTCGCGAATAAAATGTTTAACATTTTTTTTGACCTTAAAAATAAGCATATCTTAAAGATCAAGATATCTCAAAATCCTGACGTGATGGAGCAAAACTAAGGCTGTGTTTGGGTTTAATAGATCAAAATACATACGGATATGGTAGTTTAGTCTATGACACATCGGTTTTTTTTTGTAGACCAGTTATTATGTTATTAATTTATCAAACTCCAGTTTTGACTAGTCTCCTGGGTACATTTAATTAAGTCTGCTTACAAAAGCTCAGATATTTTTTCTTTAAGTTTATTTTTGTAATTTGCAAAAATTGCATCTCAGGGGCCAATTGTACTTCATAAATCAATCTGCACTTTAGCTGAAAGATTTTCCTGTTCGTAGCTTATTCCGAATCATCAAAACTGCTGTGAAAAAATAGACATCCAAATATTAAGTTATATTCAGAGACTTAAAATTAAGTTTGCTAAATTACAAAAGGAAGTTGAAGAAAAACTCGGAATAAAAATTTGATAACTTTTATCTACTTTTTGAAGTATTCTACACTTAAAGATTACTCTTAACTTTCTTTTTAATTTGATTTAAATTATCTTGGGAGTTAAAAAAAATCTAACAATCCTCTTAATTGGATTCAGCTTCACAAATTGAGACAGTATAGTAATTTTCCCTAAATCTTTTCTCTCAGCGTAGCAAAAAATAAATAAAATCAAGAATATTATTAAAAGGGTGTAATAATTTAGTATTTATAGTTTACAATTTAGTCAAATAAAAAAGAAAAATAAGAACAAAAAGATAAAAGACTAACTGACTGAATATAAACTAATCTGAAAAAACTAATCTGAATATTCAACGATAAATCTAAATAGAACAGAACAAAACAAAATCAGCAGAGCCAAGTAGAAAATTTTATTTCCGTATAAAATTACTAGTTATCCAAGAAATGTAATCTTTTGCATAGGTCAAAAACTGAATGTTCCAGGACTTTTATCGTACATTCTAACATCGATCAGAACTTTTGACATATTTAACATTAAGGAAATCGTAATGTACCAGTTTAGACTTTCGTAGTACGTTAAAGTGAAATTTTCGAAAAAATCATTGCATTAATTAATAATATTAACTATTAGTATTTTAAAGTATGACAAAGCAGATTTTAAAACAAAAACAAATTTTAAGCAGACTTGTAAACTTTACGACAGTTAAAGGATTTTAAAAAACTACTAAACTATTTAATATTTGACGAAAAATTTTCAGTAGTTTAAATGAATGACTATAATAATGTACTGAAATTTTAATTTAGTCACTTCGACTTATGGTGGTTCTATTTTTTCGACATACTCAAGAAATTATTAAGACTTTGCAAGCACGTAAAAGAAAGTACGTACCATACAAAGATCTAAATTTTCACACGTTAATGTGCAAAAATTTGAGAAAGCGGTGTTTGAAATGAAGCTCTTAAGCGTAGGCTCTTGTGTACAGCAGATGACGGCAGACGTATAACATATGAAATTTAGTATTCTTATTGATAGCGAAACAAATTATAGCTAAAGTTATGTACTTTAAAAAAGTGTAGAAATTAATATGCATTGCTGTGCAAAATTATTAGTTATAGCTCGTTTAAAATTATTCTCGTAATTTTTACCCACTATTGTATATCTATATATAATGCTACCGCGCGTCTTTTGTTTACATCCGTGACGCGAAGACACAGTGCTATATATCTGTAAATATAAATGTTCTATATCTGCCCATAGAACTACCTTAAGTTCCTAGTGATTAAATATAAGTTTCGCAAATGAAAAATTCTTTATTTATCAAACTTCCAGATTTTTTAAAAACGACAAGAAAACAAATATTTTTATTCAATGTACGTTAAATTCCACATTTTTCTATTTTACAAAATGCAATTTTTCAAAATTAATCAAAAATAATGTTCCAACCCAAGTCTAACACTTTTGTTATCAGCTTTCATGCACGGAAATTCCAAATAGGTGTAAAATTTTACATCCTTGTGACAAAACTACTATAATATTAAGCAAACTGCGTGTGAAAACCTTAAATTTAATTTAAAACAAAAGAAAGTGCATGAGTATGTAATGAAGAATAATACAATTTCGACACGGGTTTGGAAGTTGATTTACGTCATGAGACTTTTCTCCCTCACTTCACTCGGGCGAAAAATGTCACGGGGTAAATAATCAACTTATACATTAGTATTGAACTTTATTTTATACCACAAGCGCCGAAAAATCATGTTAAAGTTGTGATTTTGAGGTTAAAACGGTATAAACTAATATGTATTCAAAAAACTTTCACTTTTAATCTCACACCCTTTTATGTATCTTCGAACCTATAATCCGTTACCTTCGGAATGACGACTTAAGACTTATTATTTTGTCCAAATCCCGACGGTCAAGAGTTAAGCATAGTTTATCAAGCTATTAATAATTAGTTAAGTTTTCTTAAGCTATTATGCTTAACAAGTAATAAAAAATTTACAAAATTCGTGTTCAAATTATTATTGTACTGTAAGAAAAGCTTCATACAGATTTAGTTTATTTTTTACTTCTACCATTTTAAAAGCTAGTAAACTATAATATCTACAATATGAAAATTTTTTAAGAATGCAGCTTTTTATTTCCTTATTATAAAAATCCCATGTGCGTGTCATTCAGTTTTCGAGTATTTATTTCGAGTCGAGGATATTGAAATTGTTGGAATTTATCGAGTTATAAAAATAAAATTGAATAACAAATGCGAAATATTGGTGCGCGATGCGCGCCTCAATTAACCTAGTATTACATTCATTAAGAGTGTCTCTGAAGTAGCCACACGTCCGTAAAGTTGTATTTTCTGTCTACTACATCGAAAAATAATATTCCATCTCGTATGTAAAGTTATACTGTGCGGCCTTTTGAGTCTTGATCGTTGCGCATAAGAGCCGATTCCTATGGAAAAGGTCCGATAAAACCTTATGAAGACCTGGTAAAATTGGTGCAAATGCCACATATAACCCGTTACCGGTATCGGGTTGTATGTGAAATTTGCACTATTTTATCAGGTCTTTCCGACAGGGATGAAGCCGACGTTCGAGTTTCTAACATTATTTGTTGATATACTAGGTGTAGAAAATGAGCCTGAAGTTCGCATCATTTGAGGGTAACGAAATTTTTAGAAAACTAATTTTATTCTAAGCTTGAATTGATTTTTGAATATATTTTATATTTTATAGCCTATAAAACATTAAAATAGTATATTTCGACACGGATTTGAAATTGATTACTTACCTCGTGAGACATTTTTCGCCCAAATGAAGAGAGACAAATCATGTCAATGTCGTAATTTTGATAATAGTGATATAATACATATTTAAATATAATTTGCTTAAATTCAGCAGATTTACATAATTGAGACAAATTTTGTTGCATTTCAAAGATATAAACTTCAAACACATCCTAGAATGATCGTTTTACAGGTCATTTTGCGATCGAAACTACCATGTTACGAGCATTTATGCTTACCCAGCCATTTTACACCCAGTACATCAAAAATAATTATTTCTAACAGCGATCCTTTACGTAGAAGGGTTGGCATTATTTAAGCATTGCAAAATTGTATTTTACCTATGCAATTATAAAAAAAAATGTTCAGTTTGTGTGAAGTTAAAAAATAGTATATTAGAACAAAATAATATAGAATATAAGCTATTATTTTTTGCATGTTTAATATTTAAGTATAAACGTTAATCAATGTTAAAATTTAGTTTTAAAAAAAGAAAACAAGAGATTTTGTAGACAAAAGTAAATAGAATCTAATGTAAAGGTGTAAGAAAGTAAAGTTTTCAGAATTCCTGGAATTTGTAGGCTTGTTAGTAAATAAGGACTAAAATAAAGCATTCCTTCAAAGAATTTTGTTGTTGATCAATTAATAAATGTATGTAAGTATAAAATAAATATTTATAGCAGTTTCTAATTCCATGCAAGAAAATGTAAATAGTAAGATTAAAATCATAAAAATTATTTTAGTAATATTAATAAACAAGAAAAAATGTACAATATTTATATAAATACATTAAATTTCCAATTTTAAAAAAATGTGAATTGATCAACATGATTTTTAACTTACGCTTTTTCTTGAATTTTGAATAATACGTCGATTTTGTCTTTTAAACTTTCTTTCTCGATTCGCTCGATTGATGCAGTACAGACAGATCCATCGACAATTTTTGAAAGCTGGATATAATTTATAATTAGCTAGTTTTCCTTCGACACGTCTTACAGACCGTCGAAAATTTTTGCTTCGATGTTCGCCATAGGGGTTGCCGCAGTGCATTTCCGCGCCAGCGAAAGTGAGCTTGCACCTTGCACAAGCTTCGTATCTGCGTGTGTACTCCTCGTATTGTGTTGCACAGATAGAACGAGTCAACTTGCTTGGTTCCATGAAAATGAACTCACGAAACGGGCAGCAAGCGATAACGCTTAACTTTTCGTCCTCTTCGTGCGTCGTCTTTTGTTCGTCGCAGTCGTTGCCATAGGAAATCATGATGCTCTCCTTGTTACCGCTGAACGTCCGCGAGCCAGTCGCCGTGTGCTTATACAGCTAAAAGAACTATCCGGCAGCCTAACGATGTATGCCGGTTGAAAACGCGCGCTGGTACTATTTATATTAAGCTCAGTTAAGGTTAGGCAGGTCGATCGGTAGTGGCGGCAGTACGAAAGCAGCGCTGCGGAGTTAGAAGTAACCTATGAGCTGCTTGCGTGTTTGAATTGGTCAAAGGGGATATTTACGCGCGTGCTCAGTGCCTATTTTTTCTAGTTCACACGCAAATAATGGAGTTGCAAAATAGACCATTTTGGGAAAATTAAATGCATAAACTTTTTTTGGAATTGCTTTCTTAAAATATCTTCAATATCAAACCAACAATTCAAAATCTGCGATCTCGGATAAGAAATTTCGTCGAATTGCGAAATTAGAAAATAAACAGGCACATTCAAAGGCACTTCTTTTGTTTTTATTTTTCTAGCGTCTCTCTGATGGGAGAAGGAAACAAGTCACCAACGGCAAGGGCAGCGGAGCCTCGCCTCGAGTTTCTCTGAAATGAGATAAGACGAGTAGACGACAGCATTGGCACTTGGCGCGCACAGTCGGCATTAACACTTCGAAGAGGCAGTCGGTGGTGGCAGTATCAGGAAAGGTTCTTGATGTCCGGACAAGAGAAAAAATCGAATAGATTTTTAAGAGATTTACGAAAATAACTGGTATGTACTGAAAAAAAAAAACAAAAGTTTGCAATCAATAATAATTTATCGACGTTTATATTGTTATTTTTTTATTACTTTTTAACTCTTTAAAAATGATTTTTTATTTATAAGTTGCATGTATTATAAAAAAAGTATTTGTCAAAGAAATCTGTAATAATTATTCAAGTTTTTAATAACTAGTTTATAAAATTTTATTTATAATGTAGTACAATATTTTAGTGCATTTTTTACTATTATTTAATATTTAAGTTAAAATTGTGTGAGAGCTTGGCAAAGGGATTTTTTTAACCTTTATTCAGCCGTACGGCCGGGACATGGCAGTCAAAAGGTTAGAAACGCAGTTCCTTGTAGATTACGACCCTTCATGATGGCTTAACGAAGTCGCAGTGTCGACCCACAGCCAATAAAACTTAAGAAGAATTAAGAAGAAAAGTTACGAGTTTGCAATACTTCGTCAAGCCATCCCTTTATTATTTTTCATTACGAGTTTTTACAGACGCAGCTGCAGTCAGCTGTATGAATACAAATTTTTTTTCTCGCACACGTACATGCCATCCCACAATATAACATTTTTTTACATGAAATTATTGCAACTTTTTTTAAATGTTATTTATATTAATTATCATTCTAGGTTATATATAAAAAAAATTTTTTATAAACGTGTTATCGTGCATAAAATTCAAGTAAAATTTATTGCAAATATATAATTATATCAATTATCGTAATGCTGACGACGGTTTATTCAATTCTGATGTTTGAAAGTTCGCGTAACTCGAGAAACCTTTTGTAAGTATATCTGACGACGTTTCAATGTACAGTCACACGCTTGAATTACTATATCGAGCAGATTGATTTACGAAAGCTGATAAACGAATGCTTCATTTTTTATTTCATTTGGGTGGTAATTTTCATCGGGCGAAAATCATTTACATTATTTTAATCTATGATTTACTATTTAAAAAACTACTTGCGTCAATTTCTTACTTTACATTCCTATTCTTTATTATTTTTGTATAAAAATCCCACGCGATCTCGACCCGGGGATATCGAAGTTGCTTGAGTTTATCAAACTATAAATATATATGTTTTGCAAAAAAAATTTAATAACGAATTCGGAATATTGGCAAACGACGTGCGTCTGATTAATAAAATGTTAAAATTAAAAACTGACGAGTATTCTCAACGAACAAGCACTTTTGCACTGACTCGGAACTCGAGACGTTATTTATCAGCGCATTTTTCTTTCCTGCCACATTGTGCCTCGTATTACTTTCTTATTTAATTGTTTTACTCAGCAACTCTAATATTCAACTCAAAAATTAAAGTTGTATAGTGATCAAAGAAAATTTCATCATTGAAAAAATCATTTACAAGTAAATTTTAAAATCATTGTTAGACAAAAAAGGTATCGGTATATTTTGAAATATAAAATTTATTTAGTTTTCGTGCCTGAAAACATAAATATTCTATTTTTAATAGTTTTTCAAAATAGTTTAACAAAAAGTAAAAATACGTGTTCCAAACTTACTGACTATAGTTAAATCTGTCGCCAATACCCGAAAGGGTGATGCGACATTAAATAACTAAATAAAAAAACAAAAGCTTTGACTGAGTATTTAAATAATTACATAATTATAAGGACTAAAATTGAGTAATCTGTAGTAAATTCTTTATTCAAATTAATGAAATCGAAATTTTTAGTTCGGCGTTGGGAGTGTTAAATTGAAAAATGCAGTATTTCCTTTTTTCAACAAAATCAAATCTTCATAATTTTATTTTATCATTTTAGAAGCTGAAGCGTTCGTGCAGCGTCGGTTGCGTTTCAAGTTACAAGTACAAAAAGAAACAAGACAATGCGATGCCTTTGACATGGACATACCGCTGATGACGTAAAAGAACTTTCAAATCTCTTTATTCTACAACCAAAATTATTTGTGCAGCATTTTAGAGAACAGCGATGAACGAAGAGAGGAAACAATATTTATTTAATAGATGATCTTCGCATTAAATTTCTGGTATGTAGCAAGTCTCTTTCTTTTTTAATTTTTTTTATATATGATATGCAATCAAAAAACGTTCTTTTTATTTCAATATTACGAAAATTGTTTTATATTTTTACCATTTTTTTGTTTAGTTACAGAATTTGTAACTTAACAAAGTATTTGCTTAAATGTTATCATCATCAATATTTAAAAATGTTACAGCTGCTATTTTTTCTCTTTTAGTGCCTTTGAAATCAAAGATATTGATCTGTAAAAAATAAATTTGCCAGAAACTTTTATCAATTTTATAGGAATGTATATTTTCTAATAGTCACAAAGTCTAAAAAAAGAATGATGCAATTACTTTTTGATCATGTACGTTTGTATATACTTATTACATTAAACAAATTTATTACAAGAATTATTTAACCAAGAAATGACAACAAAGGTCTTAAAAAGATGTATACATTTATTATACAGACTCTTTTCTATCAAGCGTGCTTTTACCCAATGGAATGCACTTGAAGCGCTTCTTTTTCGAGCGTCTATTTTTTCCGAACAATACAAAATAAACGTCTAACATGTAAATGATACATTGTTGTTTCAATTTTGACTTTGAGAGTTTTGGAGAGTATATTTAAATGCAAATATTGTTGTATTTCTTGTTCATTCATTCTTTCTTTTCTAGTCTTAAATCATTGAATTGAATATCGGACTTGAGAAATATTTTTGTCGTGCAGTTACCTATTATTACATTCCTCTTTGTGTTTCCTGGGAGGTAAATAAAATTTATCTAAATTTTAACATTGCGCCTAATCTATAATATTTAATTAATCTTTTTAAATATTGATTGAATTATTTTATTATTTAAAGGAGTAAATTGTGGGAGTTGCTTTTTCTATAGCTTTTAAATGTATTACAATAATTATTTTTAGACTATTTTAATTAAAAATGTTTTATCTCCATAAAAATTTTAAGACTTATAGCAATTAATTTAAGAATTATATTTTTAAACAAATTGAGACATCGGTAAAGTATGAAGTAACATCGGCCTAGTCAAAAATGAATTAATTCTCCTTTTTACGTTGCATAATAAATCAAGCCGCGCGCGCGCACTCGCAGCTGAGACCGGCAAAAAACGAGGAAAGCGACGATCGTGTTTCGTCGAGAGCGCATCTGCCTCAGGTATGTTGAACGTGCTGCTCTCGGCTCTCTTAGTTTGACTGTGCGGCGCTTAGCGGAGGCGCGCAGTTGCATTCCACTATTGCTACCACCACCAGCTGCTTGCGAGCGGCTTCAGGGCGTGTAAGAGGCGGATAGCGATCGGCTATCGCACCGGAGCGGGCGGCAGAAGGAGAAGGAGAGAGCTGCACTCGACAGCAATGGCCGGGAAAGCAAGCGCGTGGCGCCTTTTCTTTATTGCTTTTTTTTCATGCTACCTCTTAGCCACCGGCCTCCGCCTCCTGCGTGCGCTGAAGTCTCTTTTGGTAGCACCCCAACGGCGTGCTGACGCGGCGGGGCGCGCAAAAAATTCAGCCTGTAACGTACGCGATTCGTTATCCTTTTTACGTTTGTTATCTTACAAATTTTCGAAAGTTTACAAAGATCTTAAATTTTAAAAATCTAAAAACTATTCAAATGTGTTATTTAATATTAGTAATATGCTTCTCAGAGACAGGGAGTTTTAATGTACAATTATGAGAAAAGCAATGCTCATAAATCGTGAGAAAAAAAGTGGAGGTGTAGTATTACTGTAGACCGATACGTGATATACTGAATAAGTTCATTCTCACGTGTGAAACATGTGTCGAGTGAACAAAAGAGTGCATTCAATGCGTCCCTTTTTTATCAATATACCGATTTAATTGTTTTTTTTTTTAAGAACCAGATTGTCAGCCATAAATTCAGTGAGTCGAAGTTTGAGTGTCGAACCTTTGAAAGGCAGTTTTCACGATCAGTCTTCGGAAAGAACAAAATGCTGCTAATAATGGTCTCTGTTGTCCCAATTGTTTATTTAATTACAAATTCTTGCCGATATTTCGACTACTTGGTAATTTTCTTCTTAAAATTATACATTAGCATGATGTTACATTATCACTAGTCGAATCGAATATAGTCAAACAAGAAGTAGCTCTTTTTCGCTCTACAAAAAGTCTTTTGAAAGTTTATTGCTTCTTTTTGTTGCTACGTAGTTGTTAGTATATACACCGTGATTTTTTTTACCCTTAATCGTTATTCTTCTTGCTTGTTTTATTCTACCTTATATTCGAATTCCGCGTAAGTGTATTTCATGAAAATTCAAACGAACATTTAAAAAACGCGAATAAAACCGGAATGTGAAAAATCCAAATAAAACCCTTTAATTTTGGCGGGCTCTTCTGAGTCCAATAATATCGGATTTTACTTTTAATAGCACTTAATTTTTTTCCTAGCTCCGAATACTGCCCTTGCGGGAACTTTAAACCTTTTTTTAGCTAGTCTAAGCTGCAGAGACTGTCTACAGCAGCAGAAGCGGGCGCGGAATAAAAATTGCGGCTGCAGTAAAACCGCAGCGTTAAGTACGTACGGACGGGGCTCGCGAGTAAGAATGCTTGTCTGTTCTGCAACGCGTACTCGACGCTGCACTGCAGATGTGCAGTACGTCATTGCTAATTTTTACGTTTTTATTAACAATTAATCTTATTCAAGATTTATTTAGAAGTTTGTAGGAGGTAAAGAAGGACGATAGAGGGATGATGAATTTTGACTAACTGAGTTTTTGAGACCTGTCCCGAATTCGTATGTGTACTTGGCTTTTTCTACAAACAGGATCTTAAGAGAAAAGTAGAGGGGCATTATGTCTTTCTTTAACTATTCCAGAACACCTTTGTAAATATAAATACATTGTATGTCGGGCTAGATTTAAACACCAGTTAGTTAATTTATGCAAAAAGAGATACGCAAAGAGGTCTAGCCTTACATAAAAACATATATAAAAATAATAAATTTAAATTTATTAATTTATGCATCCAGGTGTGCAAAAGATGACGATTCAATTTATCTTTACAAAATTTGTAAACGATATAGTCTTATAAATTAAGTTTTTATTAACTAATTTAGTCACACAGCTGTGAACAAAAAGAGATGGCTCAATCTAATTTAAAATTGAATTAATCAATATTTTGTAGAATACCAGTGACAGCTAATAAATTGAATAATATTGAGAGAATGAATCTAGTTGTCTTTGCTGTCAAGATTTTTTAAATAAAACAAACCAATGTTTCGGCAAATAAAAATTGCGCTTTTCAAATAAATATTTATCACTGCGTTTGAAGTATGTTTGTCACTATAAAATTTAAGTGTTCAGGTGATAATTATTTACCTTGAAAAGGGCAATTTTTATTGATCGACACTGGTTTGTTTTATTAAAACAAAATCTTGACAGCAGAGGCCACTAAATTCATTCTCTCAATATTATCTAATTTAAAAATAATATATTTTAATTAAATTCTCTTAAAAAAAGCTAGATTCGCTAGATTTGAATTTTTATAAATATTTGCAATTAAATAATTAAATTGAAATAACTTAAGTAAAATCATACTGAAAAATTGCACGTATAAGCTCAGAAAAGAAAATAGTACGCGTGAAGCTCGTTGGATTTTACTAGTAAAGAAAAAATTGTAGTACCCTATAAACGCTTTGCATTAAACTAATAGAATTATTTCTTTGAGATACGCCACTTTAAAATATAAAGTACGAGTCTAAAGGTATTTCAAAATACTGATCTGATCGGTAAGGTGCGTTTTATGCACATAAAAATCGTACACGTAAACATTTGTAACAATTTAACATTGGTGAAATTTATATATAGATATATTGGGCCATACTAAATTGTGTACAATGTTTACGTGTATGATTCTTATGTGTATAAAACGCACCTTACCATCTGATCGTGCAAGTCTAAGGTTAAATTCATATTCAACGACTCAAAATACATGAGAAAATATTATAATTAGTAGAAAATATTATAATTCTTAATGTGTGTGAAAACGATTCCCAAAGCTATATCATCACATGTTATTATGGTAAAAATGTTTGTTTTAAAAATTTAACATCATAAATATTTAATTAAGATTTTCATTTAATTAAATCTACGTATAAAATTCTAACCGAATATTTTTTGCGATTTTAAAATAAAAATGCACTTGCGTCCTATTCTCCGCAGCAGTGGTATAATATCTATTGACATAGAAACGGGATGATCTGAAACGAGGCTCCACCCAAACCAGCTGATTGGTCGTGGCTCGCGAGACGTACATTCTTCCGCCATACTTTTTGTAAAACTCTTTTTAATGGTGTGTTTAATTCCAATGCAGAATTTTGCTTATTAAATTGCTTGGCCAATTTTGACGTTGCATAATTTCAATTTTTTTATTAGATTTACAGTATAAAACGAGAACAACCTTTGGCCTCACAGATTTTCTTGTAACTACGGTATGTATTTTATTTTTTTTTTTTTTTTTTTAAAGTAAGAATGAAGCCAAGTTCATTCATTGTAATACATGGACAGAAATGTTTGGGTATGTTTTACAAATTTTACACAAAAGTTTACTAAAAAGTTTGGTAATTTAGGCACAGAGTGGAAAACTGGGCTCTTTTACGAAATTTTTAGTTAATTCTACGAAATTTTCTCTGAAAATTATAAATATAATAAGATAATTTACTATAAAGTTTAGTAAATTTTTGTGAAATCTAATTAATGCAAAATTTTATGATTTGATTCACAAAAAAGTTTAGTAATTTTTCGGACATGCACAAGAGCCCGTTACAGTTACGAACATAACCTCACATAATTTTCTAAAAAACTTTAACAATTTGAAATGAAATCTTAACTATAAGATTATTTTATTAATTTTCTTTCAAAACGACATAAACATCACATTTCAATTGTAAATAATATTTTTAAAATTTAAATTAATAATGCATCAGATGTAATATATGAAGACGACTCAAATTATCAATTACAAATTGTATATTAGCGCAGGCGGTAAGGCGTTCAGCTGCCGGATTCCACACGTCGGTAGGATTTTTTCAGTTTTAAAATATTTTTTTAATATTTTAAATATTTATTTTTTAATTTATTTATTTCTTGAAAAATTACTATACTGTTATATAAAATTTACAAAATTCTATGCCTAAATTACCAAACTTTTCAGTAAAATTTCCTAAGAAATTTGTAAAATTTACCCAAACATTTTTTTCCGTGTACCCAAATTTATAAAAGATATGAGTCTTTTTAGTCGAACTTTAATTTTTTAAAAATAATAAAGCATTCAATTCATCCTTTTAGAAAGCTAATGACAAAATCTGTCGATTAAAAACGTTTGTTTCAAAGGCTTAACTTTTTCAAAAGTTATAGGCAAATAAAAATTCATGATTGAAAATTTTGAAATTAATATACAAAGCAATATTGTAATTTGAGAGCGGACTTGAAAGATTAATTTTTTTTTCATCAATCTTTAAGAAATTTTACTAAATGGGCAGTAAAATTTGGCATTTAGATATGAATATTTTACTTTAAGCAGCAGCAAAAATTGTAATGTAAGTTATATTAAAAATTTATGTTTGTTGGATTATGCAATTTTCAGCACTTCAAAAAAAGACGTACAAATATATATTTATATGCACATTTATTTAATTACAAATATAACTTTGAAATTATGTCAACTTATTTATTCATATATAGTAAATACATAAATAGAATTTACGATTATTTCTTTTAAGTATCTACTGATCTGGAGAGTATCAATGTTTGGGTCACGAATTTTGTTCAAACGTTGGAATATGTTTTGTAATGTTAAAATATAAAATAATCCACGTGCGTTCGGCCTAACGTTCGATTTTTCAAAAGTTATGAGTTCTTTTAGCGAAAAGCTAAGAAAAATCGATTTTTGTTCAATTACATATAAATTTTCAACTGTTAATTTATTGTAGAGTTTAACTCGATGCATTTGAAAGGTGAGATCAAACCCTATCGGTTAAAAAAAGACATTCAAAAGTTATAGTTAAATAAAAATTTGTAATAAAAGAAGCTAAAATTACATCAATGAATTTTTATGAATTATTTTATACAACTTTAATGATCATTTTTTGTTGGACTATAACTTTTGAATAAATGAAGATTTTTGGATGTCTTTCTCTTTAATCGATAGGGTTTGATCTCACCTTTCAAATGTTGGGAGTTAAAATACTTTACAATTAACAGTTAAAAATTTATATGTGATTGATAAAAAATCGATTTTTCTTAGCTTTTTACTAAAAAGGCTCATAACTTTTAAAAAATCGAGCGTTAGGTGGATTCTTGCATATTTTAACATTACAAAACATCCCAAAGTTCGAACAATCCGTGATCCAAACAAGTAATACTCTCCTGCTGAGTAGCAGTAAGTGAATCGCACAGAGATATCAGTTTTGATTCGATCCTGTCGAATTTTCCATATGAATTAATGATTCTATTAACTATAATTTAGATTTAAAACATAGACAGAATCTAGAGTTATAAAATTTAAATTATATCAAAGTATGAATAGCTTTTCCAAGGTAGAATAGATTTATTTTTTTATATTGTTTTTATAAATTTTTCAGAAAAATATTTCAGTATTAATTTTTGCTCTACTATAAATAGTTACAATATTTTCTTCCAAAATTCTTAACTTGTCATAAATTTCTAAATTTTACAACTCTTCAGTTTTAATTTCCGTAGCTTTATTTTCTTTATATAGCCAAATACCATTGGAGAATCATTGTCGGAACATACACTTTTGTCAAGTTCCATCGAAGGTAAAACTTACAATGTATTTTTTTAAGTTTACTAATTTAAATCGTACAGGGCCGATTTCGCCGCCGTACGGCCTTTAGTAGTTTACTGTTACAACAACTAATTTACTTTATTTAAACGAGAGCCTTACAAAATTATGTCTCTCTTTTTATCTTTTCTACTTATTGGATTAGGATTGACAATGATTTTGTTACTATAATTTATTACATTGAAGTCTTACTTTTTAGATAGATCAGTATTTATCAGCGGCTGCTGATGTTCGGACATCTCCTGTCACTACCGCACGAGCGAGAATAATTTTTATTTCGAGCACAAACAGCTCTTAATGAACAACGCGTAAATAGTAATTGAACAAAATATCGCGGCACTAAGTTGATCAATCCTAAGTTGAACTTAATAAAAAAATCCCTAATACCGAGTCGGCAAAATACTAAGACGCAAATAATACTAAGTCAATAACTCTGACTGCAATATTGAACAAGGTTTCGACGTATCGAGGTCGAGACCAGAAACTACAACTGAGGAGTAGCCATCCCTTAATTTGACTCATTACCTCGGATTCTCCTGCGTTGGCGCTGGAGGGAGATATGACTTCTCCTCTACGGCCTTAAATTTTTTCGATGACGCTAAGCTAAACGTGCTTTCAAGGCTTATAGAGTCAATGAAACAGGAGCTGCTGCATGGACAAATTCCGCGGCCGGTGAACTTCGCGATGTTCGTTGCTACTCGGGCTATAAAGTGTTATCTGTGCAACTTGTGTCATGCAGCCCGATTAGAACGGAAAAAGCAAGTAAAATCTCCACGGAAGAAAGTTTCTAAGGTGCATTCTTTATCGGGTTACAACTCTAACTTAATAATAATTAATTAGGGCGTTAGCGATTAAAATATAGAAATATAAATTAAAAAAAAAAAAAAAACGTAACGTAACAATTTTGTAATATTTTACTTTTTGAAATATAAAACAAATTTAATTTAAAAAATTTTTAAATATGAAATTTATTTTCTTATCACGTCTTGTTGAAGATCTTTACTTGCTTTTAAATCTGAATCAAACTGCTTGTAATTTTCTAAGAACGTTTAAGCCATATTTTCAAGGCTTATTACAATTTTTTATAATGTATCTGTTAGCGCCTAGCGGCTTGCACTTTGGACGAACTCGATATTGAGGGCAAAAGTGCGCACGGAGAGAGTGAGAGGAAAATTTAGATGAACGGTCTGATGAAATAATTAGTTAGATTTGTATAAATGATTCAATCCCGATTTATGGTTTCATTCATTAGTTATTAGTTTAAATAATTATCTTGTACAAATAATTTTTAATTACAATGCTTTTTTTTATAATACTGTTATAAGTGCATATTTACTTTATATTTTTTTTTAATTCACTTAGATTTATTTATTTCAATTTATGTTTGTAAACAAAATATACAATATATATGTATAAAAAAACTCGTTTATTATTAGCAAAATCCAACATGCTTCGCACATACTATTTTCTTTTCTTAGGGTTATACACGTAATTTTTCAGCATGATTTGACTTTACTTAATTTAAACATGATAAGATAGTCTCCTAATTTTTATATTAGGAGGAGGATATAATATTTATGAAAATTCAAATTTAGGGGATGTATAGCAAATTGTCGCCTCTATTCCTTACCGAGCAATCAAAATCAGTCTTTAAAGGTTTCACAACATCCGGCCATCGTTAAAAGAGGATTATATATTCCTTTAGATTATTTATTTCATATAGATTTATGTTTATTTATGTCCGAATGTCTCAATTCTGCATAACCGCGCTCTAAGTTTTATAATAAAAATCTCCCGACGCGAATTATAATCATGAAATTGTATTTAACTTTCGATCAGAACTAGACTGTGCTCTTAATTCGCACTTCTCCGACAACTACAGGGTACTTGTGCAAAAGGCACATAGATGCGAAATGTGCGGGTTTTTATAGTGACCTGCTAACGCCGAATTTGTCTGTCAGTTACATTTTTTTAGAAGTGGGGCTATTTTTCAAATATGATTGGACCACGTCCTAATTTAGTGGAAAACAACTGTACTTGTATAAACACATGGCGTGTAGCCCGTGATCTAAGTGAGTCTATGTGTGCAGAGACGGCTGAATCTAGAACATCGGTGTTTTATCTATTGAAATTAACATCGTGGTTGAGGCATTTCGGATGCATGAGAAATACCTTAATCTAATTTTCCTTATATTTAGTTTACAATCATTATTAAAATGCTTTTTATAATAATTAAAAGGAAGAAATAGAAACATGTTTAAATGAATTAACAGGGACGAGACTTGTCCAGCTTATCAGTTTGTTACATGTTCAAAAGCACATAGTTTGAACAGTTTTACAGTATACGGAGATAAATGTTTTAGAACAATTACTATACTCGTCGGTAATTCGAGGACAGACTTTGAATTAGGGTAAAAAATGACTACACTTTATATTAGAATTTAGTATACGTTTATTAATTTTTGCTAAACTTTTAAAAATTACTTAAAATATAACAAATTAATATAAAGTATAGTAATTTTCACCTTAACTCAAAGTCTGTCCTCGAATTACTGACGAATAGTCATTTTTCTAAAACATTTCTCTCCGTGTAGTAATAATAGTGTGATTGCTGATAGAGAAGTGTGTGACGTTCTAGGAACGTATAGCTATTTTAAAATTGATTTTAAACTATAATTTACTCAAATTCAAAATATCCTTAGCGCCGAGCGACGTGCGCTTAGGACTTGGTTACGTGGCTTTGAGGAGACGGAAAAAGGGTGTGTGAGAAATCCGACCAAGCTCTTGAACCTTTGCTGGGAAATATATATATTTTTTAGAAAATAATATTATTTATTAATATAAAGTCTTATCTTGTCTGCTTCTCTGACTCGGACAGAAAAATATAAATGATTGTGTCACTCCGATTTAAATTTTAAATAATAGGGTATTTATTCAATTATTGGAAATTCGAAAAATATTACAAATATTGCTGGTAGCACTCGAAATCGCACATGATGGCACCCGGCACACTGGATTCGAAATTCAAATTGAAGCTGATTGTCGAAAAATCCTGGGCTGCAACTAGGCCTAGCATGGCGGTGCTAAGTCTCGGCACACACGGTAATCCGGAGAAGAAGAAAGAATGAAGGAAAATTCTCTCCTCTTATATCAGTTTTTCGGCGATCACGCTATTTGCTTAGATAAAGTTTTATTCGTAGTCTGCTTTCCGAGCGGGCTCACCTGATAAAGATATTAAAAATTTCGGTGCGCGATAGTGGCGTCGTGTCTGTTTCTCAGAAAAATAGTCTTAACTTAAAGATAATAACGGTTTACGTAACTATCCCTAATACTTAAAAGTATAGTGTTAACAATATTCGTTACTGATTTATAATGCTAAATTGTATAATATTTTATAGTTTTATTGTTACCAATACAATATTTCTAGTAATTGCAATGTCTTGTATTTAATAATATTTCTTTCTTTTATTACTATTTATTTATTTTAACTATAACGGGGTGAATCATTAGAAGGGAATTTCTAAATCAATTAATAGAGGAGGGAAAAAAAGAAGAGGGGAACGTAGCGATACATCACATAATTTTTTTTTTCTTTTGGAATTAAAAAACGGATATTGATAGAACTAATCGGACTTTAAATTTGAATTCTGTGGATCTAAATACATGGAAAACCTTGCAGGGGTTTAAAAATTGTAGCAGCGCATAAAAAACTATAGCTACTGAAACTAAAAAGAGCTGATATTTTAATTCAGTTTCACATATTTTTATGTGCTTACTGTCCTACAAGAGTCAAAATTTCATGAAAAAAAAACCAATCTACGGTTTTCCTTCTTATATTTTAGTGAATTATCTGTACCTGTATAGAACGTTGTAGAAATTTTTACAAATGTTGTATAGAATTTTTTTTATTATAATTATCTTCAAACCATTTTCAAAGGCAAAAAAAGTTTAAATTAAAATTAAAATTAGAAACAATAAAAGATAAATATTGTAATTTAAAATAATTTATTTTACTTACTTAATATATTCTAATCAATCATCATTTGTATTAAATGTTATTGTGCTCTCTTACAGTAGTTTTTTATTTTTTATAATTTTTAATTTTTACATTTTTTATTAACAAAATTTCATTAGTTTTTTTACTCCAATTTTCAGCTAAATTGCCTCATGTAACTAATTTTATCTGAATTAAATGGAAGTAAAATAAAAATTATAATATTTAATTCTAATTAAAATATTTAAAGAAAAAATATATAATAATGTGACGTATCACTACGTTCCTTTATTTTTTTTTCTTTCCTCTATTAATTTATTTGGAAATTCCCTTTTAAATGATTCGTCCCGTTAGTTACAATAAATAATAATAAAGCAAAGGAATATTATTACTTACCATAAAACTATATATAAACAAATAGCGCGATCGACGGGATTTTTGATTCCCTTTATCAGGTGAACCCGTTCGGAAATCCGACAAGTAATAAAAAAAAAATATATCAAAAAGCATGATCGTCAAAAATCCGAAATTTCCAAACATATAAAAGGAGTGAATTTTCCTTTTGGCCTTTTTCTTCTCCGAGTTACCACGCGTACCGAGATTTAGCATCTCCGAGATTGCAGGCCAGTATTTTTCAGTAATTTGTCGGTTTAATTTGAATTCGAGTCGAGTGTGCCGGGTGCCGCCGTCTTTGTTTCTCAGTTAGCTACAAATTTTATATTTTACATTTCTTATTTTCTACTTTCAATATCGAGTCGAGTGTGCTAGGTGCCATCATGTGCGATTTCGAGTACTATCAGCAATATTTGTAATATTTTTCGAATTTCTAATAATTGAATAAATACGCTATTATTTAAAATTTAAATCGGAGTAACACAATTATTTACACTTCTTGTCCAAGCCAGAGAAGCAAACAAGGACTTTATATTAATAAACAATATTATTTTCAAAGAAGAATATATATATTTCCCGGCAAAGGTTCTCGAGCCTGGCCGAATTTCACCTTTTCTCGCCTCCTCAAAGCCACGCAAAGGAGTCTATCAGCGCAAGCTGCTCGGCGCTAACGAAATTTTGAATTTGAGTATTACAACTTAAAATTAAACTTAAAAATAGCTAAACGTTCAGAAGAAGTTCTAGAACGTTACAATAAGATACAATAAAAATTTATATTACTTACATTTTGTTTTGTGTCGTCAAATAGAATAGTTTCTCTTTTCGTATAACCTATATCATTTTTAGTAGTAAATTTGTCAAGATTTTGTACCTATTTAATTATAGCTATCACATATAAAAGAACCGCATTTAAATTAACGATTTTAAATAAATTTATCCTAACGAGTCGAGAGCTCTCTTACCTCTAAAACGCTGCACCAATTCGAACGTCACTTTGACTGAAAGGACGTCAAGCCTCACACAGAAGACGCGGCATTGCACCAGGTCACTTGGCAAGTCGGAAACGGGGAGCGCAGAAAATCAAGAGTCCACCAAGCGCGCCTCGACGTCTCAAGGGAACCAACGCTTTGGTGACGGGCAACAACAGAGTCACCGCGTGTTGCGCTCGCCCTGGAGTAGTTCACGCCTACGCTGCGCACGTGGACACCACTCCCACACAAGCCATCCCTCCAATCACACACAATCACACAAATCCGCGCAGTTAGCTGCTCGCAATCGCGTGTTACGCCCGCGGACGCTGGCACGATTTCCGACGATGTCGCGGACTAGGATATTCGGTTCGATTGCGGCGCATAAGAAACGAAAACGAACGGCACCGACACGATTCCGACTTTACAAAGCAATCAGCGTGAACAAGCTAATAAAAGTAATAAGAGAACAACCTCTTAATTAAGCGGTCGTCTTAAAAGTGACAGTCGAACTCGCGAAAAGAAAAAGAAGGGAGGAAATTAAAAATAAGTAAAATTAGCGAGAACAAAGACAAAATTGCTGTATCCATTTTATATCCTTTACTAAAATTTTTTAGCAACAATTGTTTAAAACTGCCATAACAATGAGTAAAAATACATTAATAGAATAATGGTATTCTTTAAAATCGTTTTAAATGAAACTTGTACGAAGTATATTAATTCGTAGCAATAAATTGATAGATAAATATTTAACTGGATGGACCACTTATGCCCCTTTCTCTCTTACATATTAAGAATGTGTAGGATCACTGTATATTTTTTAATCTGAAATTAACTTTATGCGTTTCCAAGATTATTAATTTTTTTTTATCTTCATTAAGTAAAGTTTGTTTGATTTCGTTAATTACGTGAGCAACATGATAGAATCGTGTGAATTAGAATTATAATGCAGATATTTCAAGAAAACATTTTCTTCTGTTGCGCGAATTAGCGTTATAGAAAATTTTTTATTTACAAGAATGATGATGAACTCATTTGGAATGAGACTCTTATTGTACGAAATGTCGAATTAAAATGTTCACATCTTGAGTTAGAATTTTACTACGCAGGTTTATTCATTAGAATTTCATTGTGTAAAATTTTCAATTAATTTGTTAATAGCCTCCCGGCTGAGTTGAATTTCATGAACGGGAGGCGTCGAAATTTTCGCGCGTGTACCCCTTCCGCGTTCACATGGCCACTACACCAGTCGGGCAGTCACGCCACGTCGGTTTGAGTCCGACAAAAAACGCTAAGCTTTTCGAACTAATGCAATTTTTTATGTTAAATCTAACCAGCTATTAGTAAGTGCAATAGAAACAAAATTACCTTCTTTTCCCTTCGTTTGTCTATCCTAACAAAATAAGCACACTACTTTGAGCCGAGCGGCTTGCGCTTACAGTCGGAAAAGCGTGGCTTGGAGGAGGCAGGAAAGGTGTTGGAGAATTCGGCCAAGCTTTGTTTCGAGAACCTTTGTTGGGAAAAAATGTATATTTTCTATTTTTAATTAATAAGAGAAAACCTTACTTTTCGATGAAGGGCCTCACGGTGTTGAAACAGAAGGGCCTTGAGAGACATGCACGAAATTTGCACCGATCACGAGAGTAAGAGAACTGTGAGGCACCGAGTGACACGGAGTTGCACAAAGGTAAAGGTCCGGAGAGAGACTAAGAAAAGCCCGTGGAAAATTCGGGGTCTTTATAGGGTGCTGTGACGGAAGAACGCACCTGTGTGTATATTCAAATTCTAGTTCGGAGCGGAGGAGGTAGCGGAATAGATAAATGGTCTGATGAAATAATTAGTTCGTTGATATATCTATTTCTTATTTTTCTGGATTTTATTAAATTGAACTATTTCCTTTTGTACAATTGAATTTTACAATGTATAATTTATTTTATATCAATATCTTCTATCTTAATTTGCTTAACTCCTGTACCTTTATTCTTTACATAATTTATTTATATATATATTTTTACTTTATATATCTTTCTAATCGCTATAAGTTCTATTTATAATTATTTTGATTTGTATGTTTAAGTCTTGGTTTAATTTAAATTCGTTATATTTCTTGTTTTATTTATTTACCTTAATAATATATATATATAGGAAGATATATATAAATTCTTTTATTTCAATTCAATTATTACAAGTTTTTCAATTAAATATTTCTTACAATTCTTTCAATTTCTTGTTATCTTTTATTTCAAATTATTCTATAATTGACAATGTTCAATTCTCGTATTATTTTTTAGTTACAATAAATATATCCGATGTCTCAATTCATTTTATTCATGGATTTATAATGTTTATTTCGATTTTATTAAATTCGTATAATGACACTTGAAATCGAATTCGACGGCACCTGGCACACTCGATTCAATGTTCAAAGTGAGTAAAGATTAATTAATATGTCTTGCGTTTAAAATTATGTATGTTTGCGCGATTTTTTTACCTCTTACAAGTCTAACAATTTGTAAGAGAGAAAACTTTCCGATGCGAATACAATATATTTTATAAGACTTACGATCAGCAACTAGACCGGGCACTGGATCACGCACTTGTTCGACCACTTAGGAGGTACTTGTGCGAAAGGCGAAAATTCATGAAATGTGCGGGTTTTTATAGGCCTGTATTCGCCGAATTTTCTATGTCATCATCTTATTTTTACAAAAGTGGGGTTAGTTTTTGATTAGGACAGTCAGGTGATGCCTTTGTTAACTCGGACTAGTTGCACTTGAGTAAATAAAAGACGCGCGGGGTATAGGAGAAGTTAGTGCTCGTGATCTCTTTATCTATAACATCTGTTTTTCTGGCACGGTATCATTGAATAATCGTAATTTTCTTGAATATAATAAGTCTATAACACCTGTTTTACTGGTATGATTGAGTCATCGGAATATTCTCGAATATGATAAGTCTAAATTTTCTTATACCTACGTACGCAATATGTATAACGTTTTAGGAAAAAGAAATCATGCTTGTATTAATTAACAGGAACAAAATTTTATTCTGCTTAGCAGTACGTTACAGTAGCACTGATATTTTGCGTACCAAACTTAGCACTTTACAATTAAATGTCTGATATATTGATTCCAAACGCTTAGAACGGGCTTTCCCATGCTATGATCCCAATTTACGCTGCTTCCGATACTACTGCTACTTTCTATATTAAACATGCTAAATTCTCATGCACAGTACGGGATCTTTCAGTAACTGCAACGATGAATTGCCAGGATATAAATAAGCACCAAAATTTCAATATTAAACATAGTATTTTTAACCACACATAGCCCGGGCGAGAATTTAATTGCTTTTAACAAATATTTAAACAATAAGTAAGTGGGCCCGATAACCACACAACCGGGGGAGAAGTTAATTGTTAAAGCTTTAATTTGAAATAAATGATTAATTAGACAATGAAACCGATCAAGCACATAACCGGGAGAAAATAAATACTTGTGTTACGTCCAGATTAGGCAATTACCAACTAATTTGTTAGATAGGTGCAAAATTAAATAAACTTTACGCGTATCTGATTCCCTGAATTTTTGGCCAACAGTTGCGTGCTGTGCCTCCGGGATACGGAAATCAAGGGTGGAAAGAATTTTTATATTTTATTTTTTGTTTAAATTGGATTCATTTGTTTATTAAACACCTATGGTTTACAATACCTTCTTTTTGTGTACCGCAAGTAAACTAGAGAGAGAGAGAGAGGTTCTTCAGAGGTTGTGACACGGCTGTCTTGTCCCTGTAGTTGGGGGCTGGTCTCGGATGCTGCGGGCTGGACCGTCTCTTCTTCAGCCGTTTTCATATATCTCCTTTCGTGTCTGGGTCGTTCGCACTCGCCTTACTTCTAGCAGCGATTTTCTTAGTTTACATTTCCAAATCTAACTGAATCTTCTTCACTACCTCTGCTGTCCTTTTTTATTTGATCTCTTCTTATCGCAGCGTTTGTCGCGTACCGCTCTTCTCCATATCTCGCGCATAATTTCTCATCAATGGCCCGTCATGCCCAGAATGCTCGGTGCTTTATATTTCAGAGTGCAGATTGGTTTCTTTCATTTGAAATGCCTTGTGTAGTGACTGAAAAGTGCGTCTTTTCAGGCACGTTTCGACGTTCCGTACAGAATCGAATTTCCATTTAAAATACATGGAGACGAGGTTCTGATTTCGCTTCAAAGCTTGTTTGTTTATTTCCTGCCGCTTTGATTTCTTCTCTCTCTGCTCTTTACATCTTTTTATAAATCTTAAACATAATATTTACATTGTTATACTTTCTTTTTATTTCTTCATACATTCATTACTGTCTGTTTACTAAATCTTAAAAATAAAATATTTATTTTTTATTTAGTTTGTTTTCTTTTTATTTTCTTTCTCTTTTTTTTGTATCCGTTTTAATTGTATTAATTACTCTATTTTGTAAATGAACGTTCATATGTTAATTACACTTGTAATTCTTAAATTTTTTTATTTTTTGAAAATTAAAATAGTTCAGTTTTAATATTATTTTAGAAAATACAAAATCACTTGAACTTCTACATAAAGTACTTAAACTTCTATATGCAATATCTAGTTGCTATGTAAAGTGCTTTATGTTTCTCAGTTAACAAGCGTAATACTCTTAATGGTATTGAGTCATAATCGATAATTTCTTTGGTATATTTATCTATAGTAACGCTATAACCATAGTAGTGTTTATTAAATCCTATTATTTTAAATGGTGTGCATCTAAAATAAATTTTTTGATAGACAACAAACATTTTTTTTGACTCCAAAACACGGAACATTTTCATAAATTTTGGTAACAATTTACTTCTGGCTTATAAGTAATATCATTTATATCTATTTTAGTTAATGTAAAACACAATTGTGCTGAAGGAAAACGAATATGTACTTCATCATCACGTACATGACAGCCACAAGTAACATTTGAAGAATATTTTGTGTACATTAAATTCAGTTGATGCCTTATACTCACAGTTTTCAAAATATTTTTTTTTTGAGGCGGATACTTGTAAAATCTATTTCATCTCTCTTTTTTGATTCGAACCTCATACGTGACATTAATTACAAGGCCATTTTACAGCATCATTCGTACGTAATGAAGCAGCATGTGAAATTTCGGTTTTAAGTCACCAAATAATTTAATGTACAACCTATAATGTTCTTGTATTAAAATGTTTAGCTGCAGAAGATGTGAATGTAGAATAGTCGGACAAGTTATAATATCTATAATGTCTTAAGTTTTACATACAGTAACTACGCTTTACCTGAATTTGGTACATATTCTCCTACCATAAAGTCAAAATATCTTACAAAAAATAATAATTTGCTTGCCGATACCTTCAAATGACCATTTGTCCTAACGTAATTTACTGAGATATTAACAGGGACATTTGAAGACTCAAAAGAAAAGTCCGTACTTTTCAATATATTATTTAGTAAATCTTCAGTAAAATAATTGTTATTTATTAAATTTAATAATTAAATTTAATAATCTAATTCATTCATTAAACTTATTTTCCGTATGACCTTTTGCTCCGCAGAAATTACATTGTGGAATATTTTTATTTGTAGAATTTTATTTAAAATTCTGTTTATTTGAATTCTTATTTTTAAATCTATAACAATCTGGTGCTGTCTATCCTAGTTTACTACATATTTGATAGATAACATTTTTTTTGCTTTCATATTGTAGCATTATTGTTTAATAATCTCTGCCTTTCAATCTTTCCTTTTCTTTTTTTAATCTTCTTTTTATCTATTTATTTTGAAATTTTCACCTTACTTTAAATCCTTTTCTTTTAGGAAAAGCAGGCCCAAGACAGCAGGGTCCAACTATTCATTCATTACATAAGTGATGCTTTATCACAGAATTTATTATTTAATTATTAACTTAACTATTGCATTATCGAAGATTAGTATAAAATAACAAATTACTTATTTAAAGAAAAGGAAGCTGTTTAATTAATCAATTGAAAATAAGAAAAAACTACATAGTGATACGTCACAAGCATTACAGTAGATAAATTTTCAAGGAAGTTTTTAATAAACTCAACTTCTACAAATTCATTTTAATAGCAGTAATCAATGATATTTTTTTTTTTTTTTTTTTTTTTTTTTTTTTTTTTTTTTTTTTTTTTTTTTTTTTTTTTTTTTTTTT
>JAWWML010000765.1:0-58069 GCA_035047165.1 Ormyrus rosae
GTCGCATGAGCTGACAGAGTTAGAGCGTACATGCGCAAAGGCTCTACTATATTCTACCGATATTTATACTAGAATTCCCTTACAATTTTAGATAGATTCTATCTAGCGGATCTATCTGAAATCTAGAATTCTGGCTAGAATTTATCGGAAACTTGCTACCAGGGATATAGTCTTTTAAAATAGATTTTTCAGAGTCCATCTATAGCTTAAACGCAAAAGAATCTAAGGCAAGCTTTTATTTTATTTCCCAATATCAAAATTTCTTATAATCTATGTATTATGTAAAATTATATTATACAAAAAATCACATGTTAAACAAAATTATTAAAATTAATTCTTAGTACGCGTAAATCAAATTTTAAGCTTACATAAATAAATCTTTTTATTGACGTACGAGCTTTATTAATTAATTTTATTTTAATAAAATTTGTGTAAATATTGTTTTAAATTTTAACGCTTTAAGTTAACGTTCAAATATTAATAAATTTATAAAATGTTCGAGCATGAAAAATCAAAGCATTTAGTAAATTTAGTACTATTGTACTTTCTTCATTTTGAGCGAACGCACATATCTTTTGAAAAAATGTTGGCACTTATTACAAGTTAAATAATTTTAAAAAAACATTTATGGGCTTAAAATTAATATTCGTTTCTCATTACCGTTATCGTTCGTAAATTAAAGATTGGATTTTACATTTATTCTACAATTTACATTAATAAATTTTAATACAAACAATATCTGTTTCACCTCCAAAGGCAGGATATGCAGGTTTTTGTCGTATTTTAAAAGTATTTTTATTATGATTATATGAAAACCGAAGATTTTATTATTGCTCTCAAAAAAAAAGGTACAATCTGGAAAGATAAACCGTTTATTTATGAAACTACTATGAAAACAGTTTCAATAACCATCAGAATAACATTTTCAGACCATTCAAACAGCTTACACAACCACGCTAAAACATCTCTTTTCTCACTTTTATTTATGTTTCATAGAGTAGTGTTAATTATAAATCCTAAGCTATTAATATACTAAATATAATATTTAACCGCATACGTGTAAGTATTTACTCACTCGAAATGTTATATCTGAAATCAAGAAGATGATTTTCAAATATAAGTATATGTACTTAACGCATTACAATAATTATATCGCCTCTTGTTTAAATCTAAATACTTCCGCAAAAAAATTATCATTATCCGGCAAAACATTCGCATGCTCTTAAGCGATCAATCTTAAATTTGTTCAGCTGTATACCCTAGCAAAGCCGATACAATTGTACGGACAGCACGCAACGTACCTCGGAATACGCAGAGAGCGGGATTCTCGCGCAAAATAATACAAAAGAAGCAGCCGCACCGGCACCGAAAGAGAAAAGCGCGGCCGGGCGAATAGGTATCGGGAAAAGAGCGGAAGAAAAAGAGACGGCTTGCTCGGACTAATTATTACGGACGAACGGAAAGATAAGCGCGCCGATCGATCGCTCCTCGCCGCACCGACGCACAAACCGTCCAGACAGCGCAATCTCTCATCGTCGAATTCCATTCGGCATCGACGCTGGCTTTTTTCTCCTCTCCGCCTGTCGGCGACAGGAACTCCCACCCGGACGGGATGCTTATTACCTCTATCGCTCGGCTTTTATCTCTCGGGCCGCCGGTTTTTTTTAAGCTCTCTCGCGGTATGTGCGCGGGGACTATCTTTCGCCGAGCTTCTTTTTGTCCGATGCTTAATTTCCTTTGGCTTTTATCGCTTTAATTGAGAACTGTGAAGGCTAATATACTGACGCTGCGCGAGCCTTTGTCGTTCGAGAGCCACGCGCGGCAGCGCTACGGGACTTTTATAATTTCTTGTTTAAGTGCGTTACGGAAGTGAATTCTGCGAAAGGTTTTTCTACGGAAGATGGATATTCGAGAATTTTCAAGATTGGCGGATGAGTGGAGATGAGAGCTGAAGTTAATATTAGAAAATTGAGGTTTTGATTATTAAAAAAAATCTGAATCTGTCGGCTGACGGATGCGATCGTCGGACGGCTTCGCTGAGCGCGCACCTGATCAGCCACCTGACGCTCTGCACCCGTCGGTTCGAGTTGCCTCGATGACGGTCCTGTCGGGCTGCTGAATCGGCGTTAAGCCTGGGAAGAGATTCCCTCCGCCATACACTTTCGCGAACTCTTCCTGTACGTTACTCCAACAATTTCGCCAGTTGATAAATAAAAACGATTTACATAATTTTTCTCTTTTTGGTTTTTTGTTATTTTTCACTTTATAATTTGATCAATCGAAAGTATTCAGTTAAATAATTTTCTACTTAATCTAGCTAATATAATCTGGTGGCCTAGACAGATGCAAGATAAGTGGACGCGAAAATTAACTAATCGACTACCACCATCAATCATGTTTCGAGAATCAATAGTAATTTAATTATTAATGATGTACAAAGATTCCAATTAATTTTTTAAGGTTAGTGAACCAATAATCCAATATTTTCAATAAAGCTCAAATTAAAATCTTTTTTAATGACCTCTGGGTATCTTTTTATTGAATTTATTCAAATTTAATTAGAGCGTCAATTTCCTCCCAACAGCAACAAATTTTTTCACTAAAAGGGCTAAATTTTATTTAAAAATCGCCAAAAGCATAAGAGCTAACAGCTTTATCGATTTTTTTATTTTTTTAAAACTTATCAAAGATAGCCGTACCTACGATCCATTAAACCACTTATCGTTGTACAAGTAATCCCTGTAAATTCATAAAACTATAAATCCATAAAAAAGCAGATTTCTAATATTATTACAATATAGAATATCACCGCAGCTCAATTTTATTTGTACAAATAAAATTGAGTACTCTAATCCTTTTTTAATAAGCTTTCAAAAAAATTCCGAAAACGAAACAATCCCGTTGAAACTTTCCGGCAATTCAAAATTTAACCAACAATTATTTTTGGCCACCCTCAAAATAAACACTAAAAGAATCTAATCCGCCGAAACGCAAACCGAACAATTGCTCTCGAAATTCGTTTCTCCGTGCAGCGAGCGAAATTGGCGCGTCCCGTGAAAAAACGACCGACAAAAAAACGCGCGGCGTCAATTATTTTCGTCGACGGCAGACGTTTTCGCGCGGCGCCTTGGGGTGAGTGTCGCTCGAATTTCGAGGCGAGCGAATATTGCTCGATAAGGCCGTAACCGCTCGCTACGAGCCGTGCGCGTACGTCGAATCCGCTCTTCGCGTGTCACGTGTCGTACGGTGTGGCCGCCTTTTATTCACAGAAGACGGGGTCGCGTGCTCGCATTTAACGCCGGTTTTTCGCCGCCTTTTTCACCGGGTTACGTGGCTCATTCGCGATTCCTGATCGATTTTCTTGGGGAAGGCGGTGCTGGGCTTCTAACTCAGGGGTGGCGGACTCGCCAGGTTCAACGTATCGCGCGCCGTGGCAATTGTGCAACTAAGCTGCACCGGCCGATTGAATTTTGTAGGCTGCGCTCGGCCGAGAATTAAGGAAGGTTGTATTTGCATAAATTTCTTGAATTTGTAATTTAACTGCATTTAATTGAAGTTAATCGATCTTTATTTGAATGCTTTATCGACAGAATAAAAATAAAGTTACTAAATGAGAAGGTAAAATCGCGGCACATCTATTTAATCTGTTCGTTCAATTAACATAATTGACTTAGTTTTGTTTCATTGCAACGAACTTTCATTAAATGCGAACAGTAGTACAACTCTGCTTATCTTTCATTTGTATCTTATTCAGAACTTACATTCTAGTTAACTTGCATAGATTTTGATGATAATTTATTTAATTTCATAGTACAATTTACAAGAAACTATCTTCATAAATTATTATTACTATTCCTTAACAATGTAGGAATTTCAACGTGTAATTGCACAGAATAATAGAATAGTATTCTCTTAGATTAAGTTGAACAATATTGTATGAAAATATTGTAAGTTATTATTGGTTTCATTATAAATTTTTAAAATCAGAATTAATTCACAAGTTATATAGAAACAAGTTATATACTAAAGAATCTATTATAAGAGAAAAAGTTTTGAAATCACTCTTAAATATTCATGCCACAGTAAATAATTTTCTCTTTAAGCACGATTTCTCTATTTTCAGAATCCATTTATGTCAAAAGAAAATATTTTGAATGTTTGCATTTTTCTGTATTAATATAGAAAATTTTTTTTTTTTAATTTTAATCAATAAAAAATATTGAGTTTTTCATACATAATCAATAGTTTATTAATAATAGATTTTCAAAGAAATTAAAGAAAGGAAAGAAGTATTATACAATCAGTTCTTCTCGTTCTTAATTGAATCTTATCTCAAATGGAAATTCTTTGTAAGAGTAAGGAAATTTATGATTATAGAAAAAACTCATTATTAGCCGAGGTAGCTTTTCATTCAAACTAAAAAATTTAACATCTAGCCATTGTGCTCTTCTACTTTGTTTGAATTTTAAATTTACGTTAAAGTTTGCGCTTCGATATTCGCAAGCGATTGCCTACTTTATCAGAAGTTTGCCTTTTACGAGGTGAATTTTCGTATATAGCAAATAAGTTTTCACTATTTTTCCCATGATTTACATTTTGATCATAAAAATAAATGTGTTTAGTTTCAATCTAAAATTTTAAAACGTCAAAGTTTATTAAAACTAAAGGCATTTTTGAAAAAATGAATTTAATATAGTTGTAGTCTAAACCTGTACTAAATTAAAATCCCTTCAATCCAGAAAAAGATTTATTAATCCTAACAAATATTTTGTACGATTTAACATCTACTAAAAATATAGTCCTATTTTTAAAAAACACGTAAATTATTTGAATTTATCAACGAGCTCTAATTAAAAATCTGAAATCAACGGCACCAGTTAGAGGAAGCAATCAGTCAGCGCGCGATAATCCCGACTTTCTAACGAACTCCCTATCATAAAGCCCTCATAGCACTCCATGAAAAACAATGGAACTCCATCTAAGTTTCGAAAACGGCGCGAGAGACCCTCCGCAAAACTTTAGCCCGAGAAAACCAGTTCATCACTGTTTCAGTCCCAACT
The DNA here is from genome assembly GCA_035047165.1 of Ormyrus rosae. Taxonomy (NCBI): domain Eukaryota; kingdom Metazoa; phylum Arthropoda; class Insecta; order Hymenoptera; family Ormyridae; genus Ormyrus; species Ormyrus rosae. Next base: position 5,061 of record JAWWML010000765.1, read on the forward strand.
GGCGATGAATTAGCTTCGGTCTATACCAGCCGCTAACGCTGACAGTGGGGACGGAGATTACGCGCCCCGCGAAACTTTTCCCCCTCGACACCCACCCACACACCCACGAGAGGCAGCAATCTGTGCACCTACGCACACGCGAATAACGAATCGCTTCTTTTTTTTTTTGTTTTTTTTTTTTTCGTTTCTATACGTACAGGCCAACGAGCGTTTGCTTTACGCTACCTTTGTTGATAGCGCGCGCTTGGCTCGGCGAAGATACGCGAGCGCGCGCGCGCGTTTGCGTTTCGTTTGTTCTGCCGAGAAGGGAAAGTTTGATCAATCGTTAAATAATGTTTCGCCGTTTTATCGCGCATCGGCAAACGCGATGATTTACCCTCGCAAAGAAATATTTTATACGGAATTTAGAGGGGATTTTCTGTCGTACTTTGTGCAATGTTCGTTGCTATTTATAGTTTTTACGATTGTTTAAAGCAGCTTCAATATGCTAATTTCTTCCACTGAAAAGCGAACGATCCTTTTTTTAACTTGAATTACACGCACTTTTCGACACGACCCTCGTTAAAAACAGGAAGCAATTCAACGCAATAGATTGTTGCTTGGGCGAAAATGAAAAAGACCAACAGGGATTAGCCTAAATCCCGGAAAAGGCGGCAAATACAGTTGCCTTTACCACTCTGATACGTGGACGCAAATCAACAGTGCAGGGGAACTTCAATTAAATTTCAAAGCTCCGGCTCGCGAAAAGCCAGTTGGAGTCAAATTTCATTAGTTCCCGGTTAAAAAACCGGGTTGTGGCAAAGAAACGCTTCAAAGCTAGACAGTCTGAAAAGAAATAAAAAGGGGGAGAAAGAGCATAAAAGAGATATAGCGGCGATGCAAAGCAAGCTGCAACTCGTTTGCAACTGCTTAATAGAGTATGCAGATGATAAGGCGATGAAGTAGATAAACTCGGAATTGCTAAGTGAAATTTTTAGCTGTCTTTCTGCTGTTGAAAAGTGTTGAGAATAAATGTTTGTAAACGAGCAGCAGACAAAATTTAATCTACTGCATAATACGTATCTATGCAAAACACGCAGATTATATTTTTATATTCTTTATATGTTTGCGCATATTTGTATAGAGTACCGCTGATGAAAACGGATGTGTACTGGTCTAATATGTTACTCGAGTGTAGCGTTATTTATGCAGCATTTAATGAAGTTACTATGGATTTTTACTAGATTTTTACATGAATTTATAGCTTAAAGTATAAGGTAATTAGATAGACTACTTTAAAAATACTATTATCGTGACTAAGAGTGAAAAAAAGAGAGCTGATGAATTTAACTAAACTTTTATAAAAAGGAAGCTGCAGAGCATAACTGATGCATGCAAAAAATAGTACTTTACATTTTATAACACAAAATATAATCATCTAAATGTTAATATTTTATCTTATATAAAGCTCATATAAATTAAAACTGAAAGTATATGATTTTTAGAATCAAATGCCAAAAAATTGAATTCTTGAATTTAAATATTAACCATTATTCATGGTCAATAACTTCTTTTGGAAATATTTTGAATGCTCTGACCACGTATCTGCAAAAATGTTAGTTATTGATTTATCGTTAAAGAATTTTTAGTTTATTGCTTGATTTCAATTTGTGCAGATGCAAAAATCCAATTAATTTTTCTATTTTTGTATCTCGTATAAATATCTAAATAAAACGTTTTTAATTTTTTAAATAAAATAACAAAGTTAAAGCTACAGTTTTTTCTACGATCCGTATATTTCTCGCTCGACTTTTCTCCCAACAGCGTACATTCAAATTAAAATAATGGTGGAGTTAAAATTTAGTTATTGTTTCATAAACATATTTTAAGCTCCATCGTGAAGATAACGAACGTCATTGCATGCTTATAAAATTAAAGCTCTAACGAAAATTGAATAGAGTCAAGATTCTCTTCCCGGAAAAAACAATATATTCTTTACTCAACTTCAAATATTATTAGAACATACGTAATCATTGCTAATTCCATTCTCAATTATTGGATTTTAAATTCTCAATTGTACATGAACTAAATGCGCATTAGATTTATCTTTAAAATATGGAAAACTTCCTACCCGAAAAGGCGAAAATTTAATGAATCAATTTTGATTCTTGCACTTCCTAACAAATGCGGATTACCTTGGTTGAGAATTAGAGCTATTTTACGCGCAAAGAAAAAAAATAATTTTCACCGCCCAATAAAGTAACTCTTAACTCAGTCGAATGAATCTTTTTACGCCTTAATTATTTATTCATTTTTCCAAACAGAAAAAAAGATGAATGTTTTGGCTTTCACTGAACTATTTTTTAAAAGTCATGGGCGGTTACCAGTTTCTCCTTTCATTTTACTTTTAAGTTTATCGCAAAACGTTGAAACCGTGCCAAAAACAAATTTCAGGTTTCATCAAACCTTGACTTCCTAGTATAAGAAAAAGATAAAAATATTACATTCACATGTAAAACGATCAATTACACAGTAAAATCTTCCGGAAATTCTCACATGCCAAAAGTCACTTCCTCGGCGATATTTCTCCGATTCAACGTAAAAATGCCTTCTAAAGAGCGTTCGTTTGTTAAAGTATCGGAGATTCCAGAGGCAAAAGCAGACCTTCAATTTCGCTGATTCACTCCGGCGAGATTCACAGCACCGAAGGTTCCCCTGCTAAATTTCGCGAGTTTAGAGTATGAATAATATAACGCGGATAAGAGATTCTCGCCTGGACTTCGAAAGATGCGCATCTCGCCCGGACGGAGACCACCACGAATCACGAACTTCCCGAGCTAAAGTATATCGAGTGGTGTCCTTTCCATGTTATTATGAATATGTAAATGAAAGTAGGACATGATGCTACGTCTTGTCTGATCTTTCGCTCTGAAAATGTTCCAATTTGGAAAAGGATTTAAAACTACGAAAGCTCTTTTTAGAATTTGTAAAGTTTTTGCAAATTTAAAAACAGGGAAATAAAATAAAATTTCCTTAACAGTTTTTTTACAGCTTCAAAGTCTTAAAAAATAAATCAGTTGTTTTGCAATTATAATGACGACAGCAATTCAGCTCTTTTATTCTACGAAAAACAAGTGCGCTAAAGAATGAAGTAGCGAAGTAATCCGTCCGCTGAAACAAACCTCCACGATTTTCCCAAAGTGTTCTTTTAGAAAAGCGGCACTCCAGCTTTAAAGCACCAGCTCTCCTCTCACCGAAAAGCTCCTTCCCTCTACGAATAATGCATTACTCCCGCACAAAACAATAACCAATCGGCAAAGCGGGTTCGCATCTTGGCCTACTTTTCCGTCAATCGCACCGCACACCAATATACGAAGACACGCCGATACGAGGTGGCAGTTGTCGAACTCACTTGCAGTTGGGGCCGTGGGAAAAAGTCGACGACGGTGAGCTGAATGCAGCGCCGGCGATGAACGCGAAGATCTCTCTCGTGAACGCACTCAGGTGCACCACTTCGCCGCCGAATCTATATTGGTTTTGGGGCACACTCGCGACTTGGTTCAAGGCGCCGCCACGGTCAGATCATCATTTGCACGGGGCGGCTCACTCGCGCGCGCACTTTTTCGGCTCTCTCACAAACCGACGCGCTCTTGACTATTGTTTGGGGGGGAATCAGGCCTTCTTGCACGTCCTTGAGAGAATCATCGGGTTGGTTAGTAGTAGGCTTTGGAACTGTTGGATGGGAGTTTTGTAAGTTAGTATAAGTATAATTTAATTGCGGGAAAACTTTGTACGAAATGATAATGCTGGTTTTAGCTAAGATCGTGCGTGCGACATTTCTTTGATTAGTAGAAATTTTATAATTGCTTTTATTTTAGTACATTGTAAGTCTTAATTTTATGAAGGAACTTTAAATTAGTTAACTTTATCTTACCTATCGAGCATAATGTTCACATTTAAAATAGTAATAAAGTTACAGAAAGATAAAGCTACAGACATAAATATTTCCCGGGAAACGCGGAATAAAGTCACGAAAAAATTAGACCATCAATACTCATATATAAATCGTACTTCTTTTAATTACCCCGTATAATCTTACTACAGAAGCAAACACTCAATTTACTTAAACTTTGTTACTTTTAATCGCACTTTGTAAAAAAAGCACGCAGTCACTTTTCCCTTTCCTAGTTCTATATATACGCTTCACGTCTACTTTTCCCGTCTTCCCTCGTGCAGTTGTGAAACTTGAACGTAACTTCATTTATAAAGACGCGCTCGTTCAAAATTGTAACTAGAATAGGACTGCAATATTCATACGTTCGAGATTTATGCGCTGCAATACGTAAACGTATAAAGTTTTCACCGCAAAGTAAATTTGATACATAGGCACGATGACAGCAATTTTAAAGTTTTGCTCTGTTTTGAATACTGCCTAGAGCTTTACTCGCGATTGTTTCTTTTCAAGCATGAATAGCTGATGATTTTTAATTCTGTTTGGATAGAGTTGTTATTATTCATATGTAGACATTTGTTAAAGAGAAATGAGACGGTATATAGTTAGGAAGCTGTTGAAGAATCGGCGATCGCAGGATGAATTAAATGCCGAGTTTTAAGGATTCGTGCATTTTCTTGTTACTTAAATAATGTAAAGTCATTTGTATGATGAAGCCCATCGATCGCTTTTAATCGATGCCTTCCTTCATTCATTTATGCTTGATTAAGCGTTCTATATAAGGAAATTACGTGTGATAATTTCTTTTTGGTCTATAAATTAATTATCCTTTATTAAATAAAATTTTATTTATAGCTTACGCCCATATTTTTCTGAAACTTTTTCAAATACTCTACCATTTATAAACTGTGCATGTTGGAGGTGAAATAAAGTTAATTTTTACAGAATGCGAAGCTCGTTTTGTTTCAACAAACATTTCTACATTTTAATTTTAATTAAAGAAATTAAAAAACTATGTTAAAAAAGACAGAAATTACATTTTATTAACAAACATTTACAAAAGCTTCTATCATAAACAAATGTATCTTCCTTTATAATTATTACGCTACTCTTATTTTAAAAGTGTAGTGCAACCCCACTAAGGCAATGAATTGCAAGAGTTAAATTAAGAAATATTGCACAATTTTGTGTCGAAAAAGCACTTAAAAAAATCACTGTTATCAAGACACAAGAAACTCATCGAAACGAAAACTCGAAAGCAGTATCGCGCGGTCCCTCGGCAGTCTTCCCTCGCGCACAAACCGGACCTTTCAACCCGTCGCTACGTCGAAAAAAAAGGCCACCAAAAGCAACTATATCCAAACTAAAAAGGATCTACCTCTGAAAAGCTTCAAGAAAGCTCTATCCTCCGGTATACTGTCGGGTGCAGGGACCAGCTGCAGGGACGACAGGACAGGCGGAAAAGGAGCGAAAGAGAATAAAGCGAACAGGACAGAGAGAGAGAAAGAGAGAGAGTGGCAGAAAGAGAAAAACTACAACTGGCGGAATATCGTTGGCTAAGCACGGGCGCAACAACCGCGTGGTAGACAGCGTCGCGTCGCACTGCCGTGCCGCTGAGCCGCGCGCCGCACACACGCTCGCATCTCTCCGAAGAAAGACCGCCCGCCCATCCCCCCCTACGCGCGCGCCTTACCGCACCGCGCCCCTAACTACTGGCGGCGCGCGGACGGACGGACGGACGGACGGACGCGCTTTTCTTTATGTAGCCCGATGCCTTTTGGAAACGTGGAAAAAAACATGAGGGGTTTAGAGGAATTTTAAGGTAGGCTGCACTTTTTTAGCATCACGATTTAACAAATTTTAATCTGGGATTAAATGAGGGAAGCTTTTTCTGAAAGGAGACTGTAATTGGGTTATACTCTTTTATTCTCTTTTAATGGAGAACACCTACGGCACATTTGTGTAGGAGTAAAAGTGCAGTGTGATAAATTTTTTAACGGTTGGTTTTATTAAAACTCAAACAACTTGCACTGACAATATCGCAAAAAAATCATTGAGCGATAACTTTTATTTAATTTTATTATTAAAGAAAATTAAAAATGTATATGCAAGAAATATGGAGTTACGACAGTATATATTATCGTTATCAACGTTTCTGATGCGTAAAAAGTCCGTGAACGTTCTAGTTCGTGAGTGCAATAAAGACTATTTAGTGATGTATACTTAATTTATGAGACAATAAAAACTGATTATTAATATTTGTAAGATAATATTGTAATGACAGAACAATAAAAAAAATAATTACTATTCTTCTACAATTATTTTTAAAATGAACAAAATGCAATGCCAATATTTATAAATGATGAAACTTTTTTGAACGCGTGCTAAAAATCGAAAATATTCAATCCATTTACGTACAGCATAAATAAAAAATATAAAGCAAAGACAAAAACGCAGTCACTTCGGTTGAAAAGAAATGCAATCTTATTACACAGATTTACTAAAAAAAGTGTTCTGCACCTCGGACCTAAGTACACTTCAATTTCGAAAAGTAGCCTTTTTTTACGTTCATAATATCATTTCCGTGATAATAAAAAATATATATATGAAAAGCTTTGATTTTTTTTTCACTTTAAAATTAAAAAATTAATTTTCTTGTATATTACAATAAGTTATTCAATTTCGATATAGACTATAATTGAAACTGAATTAATCCTCAAAGTACAAGTATTCCTTTTAGTTAGAATATATACAAAATCCCGGAAAACAATTTGAATTCTTGCCTTACCGCAGTGTGACTTAACTACTGACGACGACCGTCTCGGCGTCTCACACAACTCATTTTTTCTCCTCCGACTCTTTTCCCCCCTTTCATTGCGATTCTTTTCTTCTTTGCTCTCTCCCTCTCTTCCGTATCTTATACTTTCTCATATATTTTTAGGAGTACTCTGCCTTTTTAGCGCTGCCTTTTTAACCATTGTACAATTTGTTCAGGCTCTACTGTTCCTTGAAAAAGTAAAGTTCGGTCACTTCTTACCAGAATTTTTAGAAATTTCTTCCCAAGTTTTTTGAAAGAAAGAAGCTTTTATTATTTACTTTGAATCGCTTATAGTAAAATGAATTCTAAATAATTTAAAATGAATTAGAATCGCGCTCTTTTATAACGTTTTAATTCTTACTCATTCCTTATTCGAAGGCAATGCCAAAAAAATACTCCAATAAAATTATCGTTCTTGCATTTTTAGAAAAATTTGTAATCTATGCAAAAAAATTACGTTTAATTAGTGTATTCCAACATTTTCGTATTGCACAAATTTTTAATTTTTACTTTTATTTCCAAAATGTAAAGAAAATTTTGCGTACATTGTCAAACATGAAATGTATTATTTTATGTTTTTGTAGTTTTCAATTACAAATAGTTTGGTAACTTTCGCTTTTTTTATACTCTTCAATTTTAAAAATTTACTAGATATGGATACTATAAATAATATGGAATATAATCAATGATATTCGTGGAACTTTGTCAAAATAAGTTTAGAATTACAGAAGCTCTTAACATAAATATGTTGCATTTGCATCTGTGATATTTTCATTAGTAATTTGTTAATAACTTCTTTTCACGCTGAACTTCTAATTGTAACTAATTCGTACTTCAAATACAGAATTTCGAGAAAAATATTCTAGAAAATGCGTAGCACTTTATCACGCGGCTAACGGAAAGCTGCTTTTAGATAACATTCCGATTTCTATATAAAATTTTGTCTGGTTCAAAGACACCTATTAATAATATCACTAATATTTACATTTACACGTGTATCATGCATGCCAAAGCAGTAAAAAATTAATTTTAATATTTAAATAAAATGAGCACGAGTTATCGCGCGAATGTTTAATTTAAAAAGTGTTTGAAGTATATCAAAGATTGTACCGTCAAAATGAATCGAGGAATAAAAGTAAAATGAATTGTCGTCATTCGTAAAAATTTACACGCTCACTTTTATAGGAGCTTTTCGCGTCGTTCACGGTTACAGAGTTGAACTTCTACAGATTAACAAAGCAGTTTTATTAAGAAACTTTATGTAGCGTTTTAAATTAAATGGAAAATTAATTTATTGTGCCTCGAACAGATGTTAAACACATAAATTATGTTTTTCACATAGCAAACTAATATTAAGTTAATTATAAACAATTTACATTATAAACAATTTAGATTAGTGTAATAAATGAAAAATAAAAATTCCCGAAGGTAATCTTTCAACCTAAGCCCTTGGTATAATATCAAGGGAAAAGAAAGAAGTTTAAATTAATCGATTTCTCAATTAAGAAGCTTTTTAATACAAAAACCCTATCGAAACTTTCATAACTCCTCATCGTCCGCTTGTAATATTCTCGTCATAAAAAACTTAAGGCAGAATGTCATCGTTGCCGGGCAGCATAAAAGGGGCATAAAAGCACTCTTCCCCTTTTAGTGACATTTAATCCTCAAGTGAACATAGAAGTTTCGCTATCCATATCATACACCGGAAAAACTGTATTATAAAATACTGTTGCCTGTACATGCAGAGTAGGTTATAAATTCATAAATACTTATACATGCCCATTAAACACTTATTGTTTCTTTTTTAAAAAAAGTTTTGATCAATTATAAGCAAAATTTTTATTTTCTCATACTTCTTTTCGTTTTAATTAAGACTGAATTACAAACGTGCAAAAATAATTCCAAATATACATATTTACATAGGTTCTAATCAATCTCTAGTAAGTATATTATACTTTTCTCAATGGTTTTATTAATAGAACTGGGCGAAAAATTGCAGCTTGCAGAGGATTCTTTTATAGGAAAAAGGAGAGAAAAACTTGAGGGTGAACGTAATTGACAGAGTAACCAGGCATTTAAATTTTTTTTTCTCTCGCAATACAATCATTCGTTTCCTTTCGAACATCGACGGTTTATATTCCTCCTTTATGCTGAGACACAATGTACTTTTTTACTTTCACGAGGATTATATCGTTTTGTTTCGCGAACAAAGATTTATAAATCTACAGAATTGCCCATTATGAAGTAAGAGTTTCACGGGTTTATAGAATTTTATTGAAGAAAGAGGAAATGGCTCTATAATTTATGAAGTATTCGGAATAGGATTTTCAATTGAATAATTGAAAAAGTATTTTCAGGCTGAAACTAAAATCCAAATTGTTTTCAAAATTATGAACTAAAATATAATGTTTCTTAGTTTATTAAAATAAGCCATGTAAATAAATAGTAAGTATATGTATTACTTTATGATACATCATAACGATGTAAAAATATTTATTTCATTGAAAATCATTTTTTTTTTTTTTTAGACATTATTAGAAAAAACTTAAATTTTTTACAAAATTGAAAACAACCAAAATTTTGATGCAATTTTAGACATTTTTAAATCAAAAACTTTCATGCAAAAAAGATAACTGAACTTTTTTCCATATTTTATGTAAAAACGAAAGATGATTTAAGGTTTATTCATAAGATACTATGATTTAAAAATAAGATTTCAATGGATGTTTTTATTGAAACGAGTCTTATACATATGATTCGGGAAATTCGAAAGTGACATCCCGACCAGTCAATTTTTTGTATACAGCGGCGAAGGTGTCAACCTAAAATAAAAGGATAAATTTAATTTTAAAATTTAAATCAACAAGTAACTTTAAATACTCAAGAACTTTTTTACTTAATTTTATTAACACTAGTATTAAAAAATATTTTATGTTTCTTAAACAGTAATCTAACCATTTATTTACTCAAATAATCAGAATCAAGTCAATATTTTATAAAACTTACTTTGTGTTCAATGTTGGTCTGTTCATTTTTGTCTAAATGAACTTTAATTAACTGTGAACCATCCAGCTTCACTCGAATCCGTTTACCCACAATTTCGACAGGATAGACAAGATCTTCAAGCAGGGCATCATAGACAGCTGTCAATGTACGGCTATAAGGATATAAAAATAATGAATTTGAAATACATAAACACCCAACATTCGTATTAAAATTTATAAAATAAACATACCTTCTTGGCCTCTTCTGCTTATTCTTAGTTCTTGTCTTCCTTGTGGGTTTGGGCAAGATTTTCCTCTCGCCAACAAACATCACATGCTTTCCCGAGAATTTCTTCTCCAATTCACGGACTAATCTAGTCTGAATTTTTTGAAAAGCCTTCAATTTAGGCATAGGAACGTAGATGATGATAGACTAAAAACAAATTTGTCAATGAATTCCAAGCTTTAAAATAATAACTAAATAACAGTTATTATTTGTAGGCATTTAAATAAATATGAATTTAAACATGAGAAATTTTAAATTTATTTTTAAAATATTTGATAATTACATTAATAGTATAATATTGAAAGAGAATTAATCCGTTAAACCAAGCATTTTAATTTTTTCAAGTATGAAAAATAATTTATAATTTAATAAATTTGAAGTCTTAAATAAATTTTTAGAAATGCCTTAATCTGCAATAAATCATGGACAATTAACTATAAACAAATTTATTGACTATCATTTTTAATAAAAGTAAAATAGAAACATGACGAAATAATCTTTACAAGTAACTTGTTCATCTTGGTTCCTTGCAAAATCTTGAAGGGCCATTCAGATTTTTTTGTTAAATAACAAAACAACATTTAAAAATTAAAAATATTTATTACACTGTTTCATTGGCGCAGTTCGCCAGCCTCTTCCAGCATGTAACTCAGAAAGAGAAATGAAAAAATATGAAGGAGAATTTTACCTCCTGAAGTGTACAACTAAAGAGACTGGTGAACCAAGCCAGTGAAATTTTGTAATAAATATTTTTAATTGTTAAAAGTTGTTTTGTTGTTTAACAAAAAAACATAAGCAGCCCTAAAAGAATCTGTAAGGTACCAAGTTTACCAATTTAAAAACTCAGTGTGGAGGATTCATCTCTTTAAAAAAAAAACTTTCTAAAAAAAATAATTAAATAATATCATATTTTATAATTAGTTTTCAAAGTTTAAAGTTAAAAATAAAAGTTAAAAATAAAGTTAAAAATAAAAATATGAAATATATGAAGCAACAAATGTTAACTGTTTAAAATTGTTCTTTTATTTTAGAGGAGCAATTTACCTTCTTGTTGTTAGTCTCAATTTCCCTTGCCTTTGTTATGTACAGTTCTCTCAACTGTGACTTCAGATCACTGTTGGTTTCCAATTCTAAGAGAGCCTGCGAGATGCTGGCCTCAAATTGGTCGGGCTCAGCCCCGCCACTTTTCATTATTTTGGCATTCGATGTGAACATCTGAAAAACAGAATTAGATTAGTTAATTATATAAAGTAATTTATAATTGATAACATTGTTTATAGCAGCAACAATGGGTATTTAAAATGTCCTAATACCATATTTAATTGGTAATCAGTCTCTTGCAGATAAACTGCTTGAAAATAGTTTCTTTTTATTTAGCTCTATTTAGCTCCTTACAGAAATATTCACAGTTAATAACAGAGCATTAAGACACCTTAAAAATCCACTATTATTGAACCTTTGCAAATGTTTCCTTAATGCATAACCTCAAATACTGTCAAACGTATTTCAGTTATAATAAAATTAAAAATTTTGAAAACAAGATTAATACCAGTGGCCTTCAATTCAAATAGAAACTGCCTGCTTTTTATAGAAAACATGTACAATTACATTAGTGAATGACTAAAATAACAAAACAGATAGGTTACAAAAATGGAGGTTAGACCATTGTTTATGTTAATAAAACCCTTCGTAAACAAACTTGTAAGAGTTTTTGCGAAGGTATAAAATCGTCAAAAACCGTCCCCAAACAAACAAATAGACAATATCATAACAATAACTAACAATTAAACAATAGACAATAGCAGCAACTTATGATCGACGGATTAGAGGTACACGCGCGGTTCGGCAACCTCTCGCGGAATCCTGTCTCATCTTCGTCTACTATAACCATCCTCGCAAAAATTTCGAAGGGTCAGATCGTTACTATATTGTAAATTGGTTTTTTAACGAGCGTTTTGAGATTTTGCATACTTTCTTTAAAAAATATTGATAAATTTTAGGATTATTTTTGCAGTACACACCTTGCCTCGTCTAGAGCCAGCCACGTAAAAGACGGACACGAATCACGAGAATCGTCGAGTCGGAAGTTTCAACCGAGTTTTTCTGAAGTGGCAGTTCTAACGCCCCCTTGTGGAAGCATATTGAAATATGAATTTCGTGTATTTTATAACTATATATATAACGATTCTTATTAAATTATTAAATTATTTTAACATTTGCAGCATATTGTAAAGATTAGAGAAAAATTTTTTTATTTATTTAGTATTATATCATACTTTTGATATTAAATAAACAATACCTATAATGTAACATTCAAAGGATATACTTTTATGATTATTTAAGAAAACTTATCGTCTGAGAAAGAAAAAAACAATTTCAAAAATTTAAGTTATTTAATTTTTAAATTTTTATATACACATCACAAATAAACTTAAAGTGATAGTAACATATAGACTTACAAAAGACTAAATATTATAAAAGGTAGAACAATGCACATAAATTCTTTCTTTAACAAATTAATCACGAAATAGATTTATTATTTATTTAAGTAAAATTTTACAATAGTTACATTTTCTCGCTGTTTCTAAAAGATGTATCAATTTTCAATAACCTTTGCCTTGAAGATTAGAGTTAGTCACAGTTACCAATAGAGAGTAAGTTCAAAAACAAGTAACAACATATTTATTTAGTAACAAGAAAACCATTTGTTAAGTATTCAGTTTTGTTGAATTTTCAGTCTGTGGGCCTCTTGAATGCAAGTGTAAATAATTTAAACGGTGAAAACGTATGTCTTCTTGATCTGGTGTTTGTGGTGCTGTAACACATTCTAAACTTAGTTGTAAGGCTTTTCTCAATTCATCATCATCTTCATCTTCTATGTTGTTTGTTGTGTTAAAGCTGTTTGTGGAGGTGGAAGGTTTTTCTAATCTTAATGTAAGATTTCTTTCTCTTTCCTCCTCTCTGAAATTCTGCAAACTTAATTGAAGAGCTTTTTGAAATTCTGCATTCTCGTCATCGTCAATAATAGTGTGAACTTCTTCATCGCGTCCTTCAACCCTAATTGGAATTATTCTTTCTCTTGGCTGTCTAGGTGATTCTGATATAATTTCCACTTCTGGTCGCCTATCACGCGACGTTGAAGGAACTACAACGTTTTCAAGTGCTTGGGCAGTTTGAAAAATTTTGGCATCTTCTTCAGCCTTTGTGCCTAATCTATAACCTGTTGCAGGGAATTTTGATGGTTCATTGTTTACTTTTGGTTTTGATATAATTGGATTTTTCAAAAGAACTTCATCAGCTTCACAGGGTGGAAAATTTCCAATCACAACAAATATAGAATAACCTACAATGTATACATAAAAATTTTAAAAAATATTTGAATATTGTGTAAACTAAATAAATAAACAAATATTTATAATTTACCTTCTCGAATAAGATGTTCTAAATACAAGCCAAGATACAGATCCGACATGAGTTCTGGCCCACTAAGCATAGAATTTAAATTAAACCATTGATTTCCTAACTTTCTTATTGTGAACCAATGACCTTTGTAGTTACAAATATATGCTTTCATTTGCCTAAAAAAATAACGTTGATTATTAAAAAAAGATCTCAATTCTATAAGTAAATTAATACTTCAAAAAAATAGCAGACTTTGTAAGAAAAGACCATACTATTTTTCTAAGCATCGTGCATCACAATTTGGTAACCTACGAGGGATCTTTCTGTGCTAATAAGGCTGTTTCTTCTATACTTGTAAAAGGAACTAGTTCAAGTCCCCAAATTTCTAATGCTTTGCTAATAACTTGCACCGAGAAATACCCACTGTCATCCATGTTACCTGAAGGTTCCTAAAATAAAAAATAAATTTATTATGACTATATTGTATTTTACTATTTTTAGTTCTTCATCATAAAAGTATAAATACAAAGAATCATTTTTATATAAAAATCCTTGTACTTTTAATATAGAATTTAATTATATTGACAGAAAATATTCTGCTTAAAGATTTTCAACCAATAATTCCATATATCTTATATGCCCATTTTTATCCGTATTCAATAATTTAATTTACATCTTCTGCTAGAAAAGATATTAAAGCCACAGATTAAGAGCCTTTAAATCTTATCGTTTCTTAAACATAAAAGTAAAATTAAAGAAAGAAAAATATTAAAGCTGAATGCATATAATAGAAAGTACCTTCATGAAATCTCTATAATCATCAGTATCCTCTCCGCTCTCTGCCATGGCACGCTTTTCTTGGTCATCCAGATCCTGAGCAAGATTGGCTAAATCCACTGCAGTAAAATACTGACCCTGCAATACTGCATTTAAACAATGTTGTGCACAGAGGTAGCCCTCTTGCTGCAACAAGTTAATAATCACATAAGCTTACATCAGCGTTTTACAATAGGTATACAAAGAAACAAAACAAATGCACACAGCTCAATTTGTTTGCACAACATCACAGATGCCGTCCGCGTTTGTTTTCGGAAGACAACAAAATAGTTCTTACCTTTTCGTGAAAAATGCTCTCCATGACGTGATAACTTTAGAAAATGTGTAGAAAGATGAGGCACGCGCTTTTAATTGCCTTGATTCTTTTCTTCGTGGCTTTGCTGTTTTATGGAGACAACCTCTTCGAGGATGACTTCGTTCACTAATTTATCTCACCTTGTTACTTTTTTATCCGCAGATGCAGTCAAAAATATTTACTACCCACGAAAGGAGCGTGAATCAGACTTGTAAATATACATTACATTACATACACGTTACTCGTTTGACTCTATTTTGTATGAAAATTTTGCTTTTACGCGACGGTGATGCCCTATGAAAACGTAAACTCAAGAGCAGCCTCGATTTCTCCTTTTTTGCCATTTTCATTCAAGCTGGAGGGGGTCATACAAGCTATATATATATATATATATATACTTGTAGATACAACCCATATATATAATATATATATAAGATATGTTTAGTGTTTACTACGTCATCAATGTTTCGCTATTCTTAATTCAAAATGATATATGTTGTAAAGAAGAGATAATAATTAAAATCTGTCTCAAAATTAAATAAGAAATGCGAATATTACAAATACAACACGTAAAAACTTAAACAAACTATATAATAGACAATAGATAATTAATAATGTATAGTAATTATAATCTTCATTTTTTTATTTTAATCGGTAAATTTTCATAATGGTACATTCGATTATACTTAGGCTCACCACCTCACGCGCCCACACGCCACTGTGCACGACCCACCGTCCGGCGTCCACCGGTCCACCGCACAATATTCTAGCGTTTTGTTTTCGCTTCGTTTGGTTCACGTTTGATATACCGATAATACAACGAAGCTTTTTTTGATGTGAAATTGAAATTATTATAATTATTATGAAATAATATTAACCAAATTTGGGCTTATTTGAGCAACATACTCTACACAAAAAAACTAGAAATAAAACAATTAAAATAGAATTAGACTAGAATTAAATCCACATTTATTCGAAAATTATTTTGACCTCTAATAGTTCTAATTAAAGCAATAAAAAAAAAATATTAAATACACCAAAAATTAATAACACATTATTTTTAATCTTTTTGTCGCAATACTGCAGAATATTTACGATATTGTTCAAAGAATAAAAAAACAACTTTCAATTAGAAATTAATATTTTTGCCTCATCTTAAAATTTTTAATATATAAAAAACGAATAAATTATTGTTTATTACTAGGTGTACCTGTTAAATTTTCGCTTACAAAAGTACTCAATTTTCCGAATGCCGCTTTGGCAACGTATAATCGTAATTATCTTAATTTCTTAAAAAAGAGCAGCAGTTTATATTACACAAAAAAAACAATATTTAACGCTTGTTTAATTAAAAAAATTATGATTTCAGAAAAAAAATGGGTTCAATTAAGTATTCAAAAGATCAAGTTTATCAAATGGGATAGTACCTGATAGTACTGCGCTGGTAAAACAAACTGTAACCTTAAATAAAGAAAACTGCAACTACACCTGCAAATACTCACTAAAATGTAAACAAATAGTTCCTACCGATTGATTATAGAATATAGACTAACGGTTTATACGTGGTATATTTTATTGCATATTAGAAATAATATTCTAAACCAATTTTGAAACAAACTTGTAAATATTATAAATGGAAAATAATTGTAATATGTAGAATTACTTTTTTATGTAAAAAGTACTCTAACAGGTATAGTTTTAACAGTATATTCAACAAATATATCATTATTTTAATAAAAATAAATAATGTTAATTACTATTTTAGAATAAAAATGTCTAAAAAGAATGTACAAACAATACAACATGAATCAAATGATGAAGAAAGATTTGGTGCAAAATCGAAATGGAATTATTCTGAAGTACCTGATATTCCTCAAAATCGAACTTGTTGTTCTCCAGTCGATGAAATAGATGATATTGTAAATATACCTTCTTCTTGATTGCCATTATTAATTAAGTACAATAACAAACTGTAATTCTTTTGTTTTGAAAATATTTCAGGAAAATGAAGAAACTTCTAATACTACACATAGTGTTGAAGTTCAAACAGATAAATCATCTTTTTTTTTATTAAAGCAAGAGAAAAAAATTGATAGTAATAAAAAAAATAATACTAACACAGAGAGTAGTAAAGAATCTTTAGATAATAAAAAATTATCTACTTTAAGTAATAATATAATTCAATACAGAACTCAGGAATTGGAAAATGTTAAATTAACAAATGCAAGTTTAAATTATGAAGAAGAAAAGATAAGAAATAAATTGGCTGCCCAAATGAGTGCTTCCAAAAGATTTGATGAATATGCTGAAACCGACTTAGATCAACCTATGGATTATGCACTCTGTTATAATGAAACTAATTTAGATGAAGAAAAAAAAGGAAATCCTTTTTTAGCTAAAAATGGTAAACCCAATATTAAATACAATTATATAACAAAAATGATGTGATTAAATAATTTTTTATTTTTAATATGTTCTAGATTTATTGTGTGTTGAAGAATTAGTTGAAGAAGAAAAAGTTGAAGTAGTAAAACCTAAAGGATCAGTTAACAAAGAACAAGCAAGAACTAGAAAAGAAATGTTTGGTAATACTGGTAGAAGTTTTAAAGAAATTTTTAATTTCTTCAAAGATCGAGATAAAAAACGGTCTACTAGTGACAATATAAAATCAAATTTAGAAGGATCCAAACTTATGAAATCTACAGAAATGTATGAACAGAAAATTGAAAAGTTACCCCAATCACCTCAGATCACAGTTGATCAATATGAAAAAGAAACAAAATTAAAAAATGAAGCTCAATTTTCCCAACAAACTCCTTTAATGTTTTCACGCTGCAGTTCTCTAGGATCTCTTAATGGTTTTGAACAAAATTCAATTAATGATGATAAAAGTTCAATAATAAGTGATATCAGTAGAAGGACAAGTGGAGTTGTATCTCCTAGTGAATTACCAGATTCACCAGCACAAGCTGCTGCTTCTGGCATCAAATTTCAACAAAAAACTCAAATTGGCTGCTTTGGAAAGAAAAAAATTCAATTATTGCAAGATAAATTCAAGGTATTATTTGTAATACATTAATTTCTAAAATTAAAAATTTTTTTATTTCATCAAAATGTAAATAGTTTATTAATTTCCAAGTTTATTGCAATGTGAACACAATTATAGAATATATTAGAATATATTGCAATGTGAACAAAATTATAGAAAAGATTTTACTTTTTAGGGCTTCCAATATCCTTCAGCAGGTAATGATAGTTCATCCATTCATAATGAAAGTATTGTTAAAAAACTTCCAGTACCTAAGAAAAGTTTCTTTGAGGATAACATCACATCTTTCAAAGATGAATCAACACCGACAAAACTTCATTCTATGGCAGCAAGCAGCCTGAGCTCCTTAACAATTGATGATGATGATGACTATGAATTAATAAACAAAATCGTTGTAAATAAGGAAAATCAACACATAGCTGAAGGCATAAAGATAGAAAACAACAGACAAGAACCAGTTGGAGAATCAAATCAAATCAATTTAAAAAATCCTGCAGTCATACAAGAAAAGAATGAAGCTATATTGAATGAACAAGACCAAGATTTCAATGAAGAAGAAGATGATGAATTAACTGACCTTACTCCTTATGAAGAACAGATTCTTGATCAATGCATTCGCAAAGGAATTGCAAAATGGACTAAAAGAAATGTTAATGAAATTAAATCATTTAGTTGGGATTTAGGATTAACTTGTCGTTCAACGAGAGCAATATTAAGAAACAAATTACGAATTTCTTCAAAAATTCAAAATGATGTTGATTATCAGAGAAATTATCAAACATCCGAAATTATTTGCAATAATAACAATTTAAATTTAGAACAAAAGCCTGACACAGACAATTCTGAAAAATTTTCAATTGAGAATGCTGATCAAAAGAAAAATGTATCAAATGAGATAAGTGATCATATAAATGAAAATTCCTATTATATTACATACGAAGAACATCTGCTTGATCAATGTATTCGAAGAGGAATGGCTAAAATTACAAAAAGGAATATTAATGATATTCGACCATTTAGTTGGGATGTAAATCAAATTTGCCTTACCACTAGAGCGATGATACTACACGGACGTGATATTGATATGTATAGTGGCTCCTAAATTTAGGGACATTGATTATAGTTTTAAATATTCTGAAATCGTTAAAGTTAGATTTCAACACTAAGTGCTTTTTTAAAAGTTTCATTTACAAATGAAATATTTTAAAATGTTATTAAAATTTGATGCTTTTAAATTTTATAAATTTATATATGCATTTATATATTCAAAAGTGTGTAGTATACATACATTTTTAATGTCAGAATATTTTAAAAATTTTTAACAAATTTTTTATTTTTTTTATGACAAAATAAAATTTTATATAAAGAATATATATATATATATATATTTTTAGAGAGCTTTTAGATAAATTGCATGTTAACACGATAAAGGCTTCTAAAAATGTGAATACACTATAATTTTTAAATTTCTTGTATTTAAAAGTGGTTTAGCTCACTTTTATATTTATGTAATACAAAATACAAAAAATCACTAAAAGCAATTGCTGTAAGTATATGATTAACTGACTACTTTTTTAAGACTGTAGAAAATACGATTTTATTAAAAAAAAAAAAAAAAAGTAAATTTGAAGAATTAAATTGTTATTTATACATTTAAAAAAAATTGCTTAGCAATAATTACATATTTATTGATGTTTGTTGGCACATTTCTATTTACACATAATGTTCAATAAAAATATTTTGAATTAAATAAAAAATACATATCTTATACAAGCATAAATTTATTTTTTCATATCCTCTTATATACAAGAATGGAGTAAAAATATTTTGTTACATAAAAGTTGTACACATTGTTATTATTACTATTATACAATTATTTAATATAGTAGCAATGCCTTCATTATTTACTTTAATATTTCGTTTGTGAAGGAAATAATAGACAATGCATGTTTATTTTTAAATTAAATACTAATTTAGTATTTAATGAAGATTTCATGCAATAATTACAAGCGCAATTATTTGATTTTTCCTCCAATTTGGTTATATGATTAATGCAATTATAATGTAAAATGTCTTAAATACATAGGTTTTACTGGGTTTTATCAAAAATGAAGCAGATTTTAGATACTTCTACTCAAAGTAGACTCGTCATCATGCTTGTTCATACAAAACGCACTTTCATTAATACTCAAACTTGAGAACACAATCGACCGAAGTTTCAAGTCGATGCACTACAATTGATATCACAAAGCTTAAAGAGAAAAAATCTTACATCAGTACAATCCATAACCAAAATATTTACACATTACATTTCAATTATTCAATTATTACAAGTAAATTATTATACGCGCGACTTTAATTGTTCAATTATTACACGTCATTCTGGCACTTCAGAATATATTTTAAATATTTAAAAAATCTAAATCCAAATATTAGGAAGTTAATGGAGACATGCCAATTGCCCTTGGGTCAGGTTGACCTGGTTGAGGTGGTGGAGCTTGCTGTGGACCAGTTTCCAAATTTTTTAGTAACTGATTCAACCAATGTTCTGTTGACATATCTTCTTGCAAACAACTGGCAAAAGTATTGTCTCGCAATTGATCTGGTAAACACTGCCTCAATGCCAAAAGAGCTCTAAAAATAACAGAAAGATAATATTTTCTATTCCATTTTCTAATTTATGTTTTTCAAAATGGAAACTGATTCTATATCAGTAAAAAAAATAAATTATGATTTACGTAATTAAAAAAACTTACCGTGGATTATCAGATAATCTTAGATAACATCTGACAACATGTTTTAGAAGACGAGCTGAAGGATCCTTAGCTAAAGACAGAACCATTTTTCCAAGAATCATTGCAACGTGACTAAATCTGTCATATGTTTGACAAATATATGAAAGGCCACTGTCATCTAACAAAATTTTCTGCAGTATAAATGTTGCAACAGTTTTGCTCAGTTCTGATCCACTTTCCATTATTCTTAAACATAATGGAATAATCTCAGTAGTTAATAAAAATGTAACAACTTCTTGTTCATCCGTTTTTACCAATGCACCAATTACTCCCAAGCTCGTTAATCGAAGATATTCAAAAGGCCTTGTTTTATTTACTGTATGTAAAAATGGATAAAGAAAGAGGGGAATGTGAGCCTGAAAATGAGTAATTTATATCAAACATTTTATTTTAAAATTTATTTACAAATTTTTAATTTTTAAAAATTAAACATAAAATATGTTTAATCAACATGATCTTTTAGGAATAACATGAAACCAAATTTTAAAGGCAAAATGTTAAAGGCAAGATTATTTAAATCTATTTTTAACAAATATAATACAGAACTAATTCATTTCTAGAACAGTCAATAAAATAATGGTAAGATTTTATCTACCGAAAAAGTTTAATAATAAAATGTAAATTTAAAATCTTTTTATAAAAATTCTACTAATTTCAAATTTTTGTATTTTGTGCAAACTTACCTGGAGGAAAGCCGATCTAGTCTCAGGGTGACTTGCAAAGCACTGCAATAAAGCCAAAGCATTGCATACTCGATTACTCTGATGGGCTGTAAGTGTAGCAGGATTGATGGCTGGATAGATATTTATAATCTCTTGGAGAAGCGATGCTACAGTGCCAAATGAATGCCAAAGCATGGGAGCCAGTTCAGGTACGACCTCGCGCTTTTTGCTCAATTCTAACAGTGCATTTTGACGAGTCTCCGGGTTAGATAGCTCAATGATCCAGGTGTAAACCTTTTCACGATCAATTGTCGCTTGCAGAGCGGCTGGACTCTGCTGCGAACTCATGTTTTCGAACAAAATGGTTGTTTTGTGATATTTCACTGGTCTTTAGACGGTTGCAATAGGTTTACGTTTCTAAAAAAACCTTTCCCAAAAATTTAATAATACTTGACTACGTAACCGAATGTAACAGAAAATCTTCGTTTGACCGTTTTCCGAAATGTTGATATAATGTGAGGTTATGTATAGAAAATAATTATATCTATAGCTATATTATATATAACAGTTTTTCACTGCAGATAGTGCAGATGTCGCCTACTGCATGCAATAAATGCAAAATACCATTTGATGGTAAAGAAAATTTCTGTGACCATTTTTCTTTTCAAATTTTATTATAAGAGGAACATATTTCCCTCTTTTTCTTAGGCTCCATACATATTTAATTTAAAAAGTAATAAATAATAATTTCAAAGTAGTAGATATCTTTTCGCTAAGTAAATCGTAAAAAAATCATTTAAATTCATGTAGTATTATAAAGGAATAAAACATTACGCTAGACTTCACAGTGTCCATTCTATTTAATTTATTTTCAACCATTTGAATTTTTTATGTTTTATAAAATTTAATATCAAAACATTGCATTTCATTATTCCCTGTTTACCTACACGTCCTACACTCTACATTAAAAAATTATAAATTTACCTGCATATTTAACAATAATGTATAATTGACTTATGGTAATCGCATTATAAAATATAACTCCAAAATATATATTTTGATAAAATATTTTGATTTATCTGCAAATGTTTCGTCCACAATCAGTCTTATAATAATTTTTTTATAAATTTACGCGTTTATTACTAATAATGATGGCAAAATAACTCTAAGGTTTCTATTATATTTAACATAAAATCTCTTTAAAGAGCCATATATATAAGTAATATACATTATTACATATAATATAATCGTGCAATTGTGCAATTTTATATTTTATTGTATTTCACTTTCAAACACTGTTGTATGCATAATCATAAATTTTTCTATTTATTTAATATCTTCTAAAATATAAATTTATAAAACTTTATTATCTTTTTTATTGATCTTTATCATGCAGATATTGATTTTCTTAAAAAATGATTTTTTTTTAAATGTTATACAACAAAATTACCTAAAAATAATTTTTTATTTCACCTTAAGAATAGTTTAACTTTTGTGTAAGCAAGTATGCAATTATACAATAAAAAAACTAGTCAAAGTTATTTAACTAAAGCTACAAATTGTAATATCAATTTTTATTTTATCTGAAGTTCAATTTGATTAGAATAACTTTTCTCAAATGTATAAAAAGATTTAACATAAAATATTTCTTCTATGAGACCTAATAACTAAGCACCATTTTTCAGCCATAAATAAAAAAAAGTAAAACATAGTATGTTTCTTAAACGTACTAAATAACAAAGCGCGAGCAAATTTTTAAAAAAGTAGTTAAAAATAATTAAATTACATCAGTTAATAACAGAAATTATCTACTATCAAAAAGTTGATATTTTACGCATAAAAGTAAAACTACCCTGTTGGAATTTCTTGCTATTATTTGGCCAATTTTTGACGAATATTTTGTAGATTGGCCAAAGATCAACTATTATTAGTGAAATGGCTAAAAAAATTCGTGAAATTCAGTAGTCTGAAATAAATTTAGTGCACCTTAATATAAAATATGGCAAGGATGTAAAAAACCGTAACTATATTCAAAAAATCAAAATTTGCTTTTAATGTATTTACAATATATAAAAATGTTACTAATGAACAAAGTCACAGTTTCAACTTCCTTAAAATAGAGAGCACTGAAAAGTATCTAAATAATTTAAACGTGTCTGTACTCCAAATATTAAAAATCACTAGTTGTCTAATGACAAAATCAACAAACGAAAAGCGCATATTGCAAGTCGCCTAAAACAAATTGCAACACCTGCATTTCTATTAGTTCTGTCGCTTTGCTATCTTAATCTCCTAATCTAAATAACAGAGTTCACAAACGAGTCACTCCTAGGTAATACCAAATTCACTTGCTCCTCCAATACAGGCTTACATATATCAGTTTCACGCAAACGCACTCGAACTCGGACACAGCCAATTGTCTATATATATCGATTACATAAAGAGATCAGTTTTGGAGGTGATCTTCTTTATAGCCGGCAGAATGCGCACAGCTGTGTACTGGCTGTAACCAAGCGGTATCCTGATGTCGGCGCTGTCGCGCCTTTCCCTGTCGGCGATCTCGTTCTCCTGCTGCTGCTGTTGGACGATCATGAGCGTTCTGACGAGGGACCAGCAGATTACCGTCGCACCGCCGACTATCAGCAGGATTATCACGAGATTCTGGACCACCGGCATGATGTTCAGGGCGAGCTTCAGCAAGAGCATCAGGTCGTCCGGTAGCCCTGGAATCACCTGGAAGGAGAGCAGGATGTCAGACTGACCTTGAAGGGCTCGGATTATGTATTCGTTAATGAAAGTTTCGCGTGTTACTAAATCCGATGGGATTATAATGACAGATATGTTTGTTAAAGCGTGAGATTCAAGGATAATCGGGTCGAGGCTGCTTGTAGAATCAAATGGTTTTTTTTCCGCGAGTTTGATTGACGCTTTGTAACTGGGTTAATCCCTTTGAATTTACGTGGAATCGAGGTAAATAAGTTATAATTAAATATATCTGAAGAAAGTGTATGCAGGCTGTATAAAAAAACGATCGGTGCCCAATAATTAATTCATGATTTAAAAAAGACTTCTTTGATCAAACTGCGGAAATTATAAGGTTTAGTTTATAATTAAATAATGCACTCAAAATTAAGACTCCAAATTAACTTATCAAAAATCATCCAAGAGATTAATTTAAATGCTTTCAATGCCTAATTTATAGAATGTTCGTAAATAACTTGCAATCAGAAATATCTCAACAACTATATATCTACCTTTACATCAAGAAACAAAAAAAAACAATTAATGTTTTGCTGTAAAACCTACTTTCCAGACTCTTCCATTAAACTTTCAAAACGGACATCTTGATGACTCAATCAAATCTAATCAAACGTTTCTATCTCTCCAACTATTTTTCTCGTAACTGCACGCCCCATTGATAAATCCCATCACCTGAATTGCGAAAATACGCGACGTCTCGTATGCGCATTACTCACCAGATCCGTCCAGAAAAGCGGTACCATCATCTCGTTGAAAGCTTTGATCTTGGAGTTGTACTGCGTCTTTTTCATGATAAGGTTCGTCTGCAGCCTCGAGTGGACGAACATTGGAATCCCCATAGTCTGTAATAACGCAAGGTTCGTGTTAATTAGGCTCGCGATTTATGATACGCCGCGCAATGACACCAGCCTCGATCGCTTATCAAGCGATTATGCATGCTGCTTTTTCTAACGCGCCGAGTCCTTTCGCATCGAAGCCCGACTGGCTTTTTTTATTCAGGTGATGATACGATCGGGAAGGAAAAACGTAGCGGGAATGCAAAAACTGAATGTTTCGCTTTATGATGGGCTATTTTTAGAAGAAAGGTATATTTTAAGATTGAATTAATGAAAAACGCGTTCAAGATCAAATAATTATAGGTTTTTATTTTGATTTTTTTAAAGGGAAACAAAGAGGTATAGTATCTATATTCATTTATATGATGTGTAAAATGACAATTTCTTACCGGCTGCAATACGATAATTGTACTGTGTTTCTCTGGATCAGGATTGAGGCCTTCAATACCATTTGATAAAGTTGGATCGGCATTCAAGAAGTGAGGCAAGGATGCAGCTGCTGGAATATCTGCAAAAAATAATTTTCGATTATTTTTTATTTCAGAATCTTGCATTCAGACGTTCAAATTATCTTTTTGACTTATGTATAAAAAATCCTGTTAATAAAGAAAATTGCGATCGAAATATTAAAATTGATAAAATATTTAAAAAATAATCTTAAATAATTATATATTCGGCACATCATAATCATTAAAATCTAGTCAGCTTTGTCATTGCAAAGTAATTAATAACAGATATTAAATCTATTTAATTAAATCAGTATATCGACTACCATTTGGAAAATGCAGTTAATTACATGGATAATATTAAATCTCGAAAATGAATGCACAATATTTAATTCAAGCATATTTATACATTCAAAACGGGTTTGCTATCATCGAATTATTTTTTATAAAAAATGCTAATTTAACAAATTTCTTAGATTAAAAACCAAAAAAATTTACAATCAAGCACCTAATCAATTGCAGAATTTAAGACCGATTCAAAAGACTAACGACCGACCATTGAACCCTTATCACGCGATTGTACTAAACCAGTTTGACGAAATTTTTTTTTACAAACCGGCCAATGAAGCTTCGTTCCGCCCTCATTCGAACGAGTTCGAAACTGCATTCGCATGCAGATCCTCGCAGAAAAGGAGCAAAAGGTCGAGATCTCGTTTGCAGTGCGGTATATAAATACAGAAGAGGATTCAAGAGGAAAGAAGGAGGAAAGAGCTGGTACGGAATGTCGTGGAACCTGCAGTAAGACCCAAACAAGGATGCGATAATGAAAATCTCGCGAGGCACGGGACTTCTTCCTTTCGAATCACGTGCTCTATTTATTTATCGATCTCTCTTTTCTCTCTCTCTTTTCCTCCTTTTCTTGATAATATCTCAAGCGCTTATATACACGAAATTAATCGGCGACTCCTGCCGTTTTCCGCAAAAGGTTTTTAAATTGTTGCTCGACAGTATCATAATTTTAATAAACTATCCGGATTTTCCGTGTACGAAGGGGTATTTTAATGACTATAATAAATTTACTGTGTCATTTTACAAGAGCTAAAATTTTATATTTCACGTTATTTTAAACGTCAAAAAGTAACAATTATTTTTATCAATTTTTTTTTATAATTTATTACTTCAGTTTTTATTTGTACTGCCACACTGAGTGCCGCAGGAGAGTTGACGTGAAATGTCTCGTATGTATATTGTAGTTTAGATGCGATATTGAATTATCGTTGAAATTTTCAAAAAATCTACTCTGAATTTTACACGTCAAAATTATTTTTGTTTGCCCTGTTTTCATTTAGAACGAAAAGAATATTGCCGAACAATATACGCGCAAATGTTAAACTACCAGCTTGCCCTACATGAGCGAACCGTGTAAAGTTCAAGTTCTATTATTTCATGCTACATAATGCCTCGGCGCAACATATGTGCTTAATGAACATTCCAGCTTTTCGCTCTGTTTCTTTCGAAAAAGATTATTTCCCAACTTTTGAAAATAATACTTCGTTGAATTTTTCATTTACAATAATACTTATATTAGGTTGCCGCATAAGTTACGCATAAAAAATTATTTTTATCCACTTGACGGATCCTTCTTAAAAATTATTCACGATCAAATCCAAAATTGCATCGCTCGACAGTCCACATTATACTCACTGTAGTAACAAGGCGTGAGATTAAGCAGTCCGCGTTTAAGGCACCGATCCTTCTGCAAACAGTAGCAGTCGTTCTCCGGATTGCTTTCGGGCGGGTCGGCAAAGTCCGCCGGCAGCTCGTACTGATGACCGGGCAGTCCGTGGGCCTCGACGTCCTTGACGTAGACGATCGGCAGAGGTCGGCAGAAGGCCTTCCGGAAGACCCGGAAGACTGCTTTCTCGTCTACGTTGCGCGGAAACACCGTGCCCTCGTATGCGCCCTGAATCCTGTTGCACTTGGAGTTTCTGGAAACGTTTTTGAAAGGAGGAAGTCGCTTTAGTAATATCACTTTGTTTTGATGCAGCACCTTTTTCGGGGAACGGATTTTTTTTTTTGGCACGAGCGATTACAATTTTTCATTCGGTTTGTATTATTGTGGTTGTTAATGAGCTTAACGCCAGTTATGCAAAGCCACAAAGCTGCTGCATCAAGTAATTTCGAGTACAATATACTCGCACAATAATTGCAGATTAAATTCTCTGCGAAACTTTAGAAGAAGATGTAACAAGTAATTAATGCAAATTTTCTATAGGAAACTACAATGAAAGTAATGTAAAACTAAAACTTCATTATTTGTGCTTTTTATCAATTGTACTGTTAGTAAAAGATGAATATAAACAGATTTTTTACCATAGAGTATCAAATGTAAATTAAACTTACTCTGGCCTAGTTTCGTTGCCTTCCTCTTCTATATAGCCCCATTGCGGAAGTCCCTTGTTGCCATTTATCGATTCAATACTTAAATATCTACCTTTTTCCTCGAGCGTGTCATTATTGTTTCCCTTTACGTTCATAATAATATGATTTATACCTTCGTCGTACATCTAAATTTAGAAAATCGATAAAAAGAATATATTTATCAAAAACACTTGAAAGTGAAGTATGTAATTGAAGAGAAGAAAGAGATTGCGTATTTTTAAAGCGGAAGAAGCTGTTTTTCCTTGATGCATTTACAGCTTAATCGATATTTCTTATCAATGAACATTTCGTCACAACGAAGATTAAAGTAATAAATTATTACGCAAATCAAAAAATTAAATAAGTCATACAATGTCAATCTCCAATTTACGTTTCGTTTTTTATTTATACAAATAGTTACCACTCAAGACTTTATTATAGGCCTATATTTGCTGTAATTATCCTCGCTAGTTGTATAGTTTAATATGAAATAATAATAATAATAATTTAAACTTATGCATTTATTTGTAATTTTCATAATTATAAGGACAAAAAATTTCATTTTCGCGCACGTTGTATCTCTAAATTTCCAAACTTCCAGCACTGCATTAATTTATATGTAATATTATGCCTTAATTTTATATCAAAACCTGTACGACACTGCGAAGTATTTAACAAAAAATCTCGGCTAACGCATGCAATCGCTCCACATTTTTCCCGCTTTTTTTGTCTGCTTTTTTCAATTCTCTCTTTTTTTTTTTATCAACAAATAGAGTTCGCGATATGTCACACGATGGTGAAAGGATCGTCGATCGCGCCAAAGTTGCGAAAAAGCCGGCTCTCAGGGAGAGCATATACATGAGCATATCGAGATTTTTCAATTCGATCAATAACCCGAATCGGAAGTTTTCCTTGAGTCCGTGCATAGAACTTGGTGGGATTGCATTAAGTGCGCGTGTAAGAGTTTATAATTAGGCAAAGATCGGTTTCTTGTACACTGCTCTCGGTGGCCTTTATGCTCGTTAACGCCGAACAAGTTATTTTATTTTTAAGGTGTAAGGAAACCTTTTTTCGTGAAATACCGGATTAAAGTAAATATCCGGGGTCGGCAAGCATTATTTTATTAAAAAACAACGGAAGAAGACAAATAACCATAAATAAGGTTGGTAGTGAAGTTGCCAGAAATACATTGAATTTGCATATGAATATTTGTAAATAATGTTTATAAGTATTATTATTATTATTATTACTTACCCTATCAAGCAGTCCAAATTTCTGAAAGTTTATGTAATTTGGAACGACAGTACCAGCAAGGCTAACCAAAGAATCATCATATCCCCACAGGTAATCCTGAACGGAGATGTGTAATATTGGTTTGCTGTCCAAGTAATTCGCCAGTTGAACGAAAGGATAATTGACAAAGAAATTAGATTCGGATAAGGCTGATGAAATTCCCTGAAAAAAATTTTTATATGGTATAATTCTTAATTATTTTCTTAAATTTACGTATTATTTTTGAAATGTTATTCATAGTACAAATTAATTTTATCCCGATTTTTGCAAAATCGAATTCGAAAATGAGGAAAAAATTTAATGCAATTCGTGACCTCTATTCAAAACGATTTAGCGTTACTGTTTGATGACTTTTATGAGCAGCTTTCAAATTTCTAAACCGGAATCAAATCCCTAAACGTTAATGTGACGATAATTCAAAGACCAATGTGCGGAATAGTAATATAAACTGAAATTTGAGTAGCTTCTTTTCAAAATTTTATAATTAAATTAGCGAAATAAATTTTATTTTAAAATTGTCTTATTTATCGTAAAAAAGAATAAAATAAAAATTTTTTATTAAATAATAAAGATAGTAGCAGATAAGTATAGGAGGCACATTTGTATTATTTTTAATAGTGCGTCTGACAAAAACAATATTCCTTTCAGCACTAAACTTGTTTGGAAATTAATTTCTGAACTTATAATTAGCAATAATGAAATCTTTAAGTGAATAAAAACTTTCTTAAAAAACAAAAACTCTTTAATTCTAATTCATTAATACCTTACCACGATAATACGGTCGACTGAAGTTAATTGCAAACTTAATCCATTTTTGCACACCCAGCGGAATCACGCAACTTTTAAATTCAAAATACGTATTATAATTGAAAAAATTCTTTTAAGAAAAGGAGATTTTAGTAACAATAAAAAAACCCGGAAAGAGAGTTAATTCTCTTTCTCTTTTAAATTTAATATTATCAAATAAAATAATATAATGTTAATTTAATATAAAACAGTGTTCTGTTCTGTTTATTTTATTAGTCGATAAATCAACTCGAATCTCCGTATTAAAGTTAATTTGCCAGCGAAGAACTTATTTCAACCGATTTTCTATTTAATTAACAGCGATGCGCAATGATAAATAGATTAAGATTATGCTAATGTGACGAAAGTTTTTTTAACTTACGAGCATCGGAATATTAGGAACTGAGACGAACAAGTCTTCTGGCTGACCTATTGACATATCTGGTCTGAAAAGCACCTTTCGCTTAGGAATGTATGATACCGTGCCGTTGTCGTTCCAAGTTACATTGGTATTTTCTAATATTTCTCTGAAAAACAAAATTTTGACATTTAATTGGATGTTATTTTTTGTGACAAAGAACTATTACTCGGCTAAAATTATTTACACTGAGGATTACAGTCTTACTTTTCTAGGCGATTGTTATTAATAAGTTAGATTACAGAAAAAAAGTTCTTACTGATAAGTAAAAGGACCGATTTCTTCGAGCTTCAGAGTCTCTCCACCGTCAAGGAAGGTATCAGAGTTCGTTATATTAAATATATATACTTTAATGAACACGTCGATCGGCGGTTTCCTCCACAGAGTGAACAGGTATGAATCTGGTTCCATTCTCAATTTCTAGAAAAAAAATTTCATGAACATAGTTTATCCCGCATAAGACTGACTGAACATGTTTAAATAATCAAATAACGTCCTATTATGTCTTACATAGTTTATTATTAGTGTGATTGGATCCGTAATATACATGATAAAACCAGCGGTGGTGCAAAAAGCGCCTACCATGAATAAGATGATACATCCTGAAACAAAATAACAACAGACGTAAATTTATCGATATCAATTTATTGAACATTATCAACATGCCTTGGTACTTTTTTAGAGAATTAAAAATTAATTCACATCCGAACTTATGCAGCAAGTTCACATCTACAATACCACATATACGTCGCTCGAGTTAGACGTGACTTTTTCCTCATCGAGAATCGTCAATATGTCTCAAATCAATCATAGCTTGATCGGAAACTGCAAATACTGCGATTTTATGTTTACATGACTCGTCGCGCGGTAATCCAGTTTCTTACATAAGAAGACGCGCGGACGCACAAACTCGTGCGCGCGTGTTAACTTTTTTACCACTTTCGTTATAGCGTCTTACTCCGCAAAGTCCACGAGGCGAGACTTTATAGGCTCGTATGACGAAATTCCCGCCAGCTCTCGATCAAGGGTACGACTCGCGGAGGTATATGCCGATTATTAGTTTCTATTTACTTTTTGTAGTTTTGGCTCGATGGCCACGGACACGTGTGCGAAAATCCTTGAGGCGCAACTTTTCTAATATATATAGGGGTGGTAGGGGCAGACGTCGAGTGACATGCCTCGCGGACCCGGTTTTCGTCAATTAATTTGCCAGAGGGAACATACTGATCGTGTTATCTGGCGTATAAGTCAAGCGCAATATACAAAATACCAACAGAAGTTAGTTTCGCAAGTTGTATTGATTTATTTTGTCTGTGTTATTCAAGTTTAATGCTGCGCCGCCGTGTAATTTTTTAGAGAAGCTCATTATTAAAATTATTATATTGGCAATGATGAATTGTCAGAATGTTAAAAATAATAATAATACCAATATTAATAACTTTTCTGTTATTCGACACGAGGAAGCTTTTCCAGATATAAAAATGTATAAGGAACATCAGCAGGCAAAAAATTATTAGGCAAACAATTTTTCCCACTTTTTTCCTTAATTCCAGGTACAATCAAACTCCTTTTTACAACTTGGCATTTCCTTGTTTTGAAGGATTTACGTTTTAGGAGTGTTAATAATCTCTCTAATATTCCTTTTGATATTGGCAAAGGTTTTGCCTCAATAGCCTATTTTGACAAATCAAACAAGTCTCGGGTTTGACAAATGATATTTCTACTTTAAAAAATTGGAAAAGCGAAGGACAATTTACTGCGGAATCGAGTAAATTTGATTTAAATTTCCTCTTCTGAAATATGTGTTAAAATAATGTAAGTAGGTGAAATCTGAGACTTTCAGTTTTCGGCTACAGTATTAAATGAAACATCAATTAGCACTTTTCTAACAGCAATAAAAGATACTGCTGTTAGAAATTATTATTTAATTAAAATCGTACAAAAGCGTATTAAAATGTTCTAAAATCTTTTAATAAACAGTAACTCGTGAAAACTTTTTTCCGGCGATCTTACTCATAAATCCATCATAAAAAACATAATTAACATAAAACTGCTCATAGAAGTGATGACATTTTATTATTTATACAAAACGCGTAATATTTGCTCTAATCTCCATAACAGAACCCAAACAAACAAAGATTAAAAAACATCGGCGCTCTTGAAAACCAATCGACATTGACCATCCCGACTGCCTGCTTGGGTTGATGTGTGAATATACGCGGCTCACTTTGACTTGAATATGTTGCGAGATAACGGGATAATCGCGTGGTTCGCACTTCGAAAACGAGAATTCGGATGAAGAGAAAGCTGAGGTTTACGAACCAGAGTGACATAAAGGTCACAATTTCGATGCATAATAATATGGAGAAAACTTTTCAGATTCCAAGTAAACAGGTGATAACTCGATCGAAATCGATTGCGGGTGACGTTGAATGCAATACTTAATAGATGATATTCTGTAATTTTGGATTATGAAATGGGGATATTATTAAATTCGTATACTATTCGTATTATTAATTTCAATTTTTACTCAATTTAGAATCTGATGTGAAAACTGTTGGTAACGTAAGACTTTTGGGTAGCTATACATTACATCAAATCTTTCCATATCAAACTACGTATTAAATATTGACTAAAATGTTTTTCAAATAAAAGTTACAAAAAGTGGACAAAAAATATAAGTTATTTTTGAACAAAAATAAGCATTAAAACATTAAGCTTCTTTATCATTAAATGATCATCGATCGTGATTAACAATTCGATTCAAATTTAAATTCCCACCGAATTTCAATTTCGAAAATCCACCAAAATATGAAACCCGTCGCCGATCACAGACGTAACGCCGAATAATCCCAGCGCGCACGAAACCACCTCGCAAAATTTCCATCGCGCGGGTCCTCCGACCGTCGATCCAAGGAAGTACGCGCGAATCGCTTTTTTTACGAGCACCGACGATTTATTGCCGACGTATGAATCGCGCGCGGAAATACGGAGGAGGTATAGGTGCCTAGTCACGTATAATTTTTGCGGCACGCGCGACGGTGCAGCCCAAAGGACGCGCAGGGTGACGAGGGAAGTATACAATGTAGCGAGGCGATGGTGCCCCTGGAGTTTTTACTGCTCGTGATTTATATTTCATTGGCACGGAATTTTTACGGCTAGCAGGTGCCACAGGTGAGATACGCGGTAAACATTCACGTTTTTGCACCGACGGATGATGCGCTCATCCGTATGAGAGGCTGATAAAAATAGTTATAATAGTTCTGCGTTTCCGCTCGGCATTTTTTAGGCGATGAATAATCAATGCGCAATAAAGATATTTGCAACTGTATAAGAACTTTCTTTTTTAGCATAAAGCTATTAATTACAGTAGTAGTAAATGTCAAAAAAAATAATCTAACGCTTAAAAATGTTGCATATATTTAAAGTGCATAATAAATTGGATTTTTCATTGCAGATTATATCATAATTGTATAATCTACTATGAGTTGTTTAAATTTATATCTGTTGCAGGAATAAAATTTACTCGAATTTACATACAGTGTGTCGTGACATAATAAAATTGATTACAATATTAAAATTAAATTAACTCATCTCAATCCTGCCTTCTCTGCTCAAAATACAAGACAAAGTTAAGAGAAAAATAAAGATGCTTTGACTACTCGTAAATGTATATACACTCAACGCACTTTTCACAACCTATAATCTTCCAATTTTTCTCGCTTATGCGGAAAATTATAGTCGGAAAAGAGCATGACATTCATCGGCTTCACTGATAATATGAAATGCAATTATTTTTATTTCTGACACAGCGCTGAAAAATCAGAATTAATTTTTACTATTGAATTTATTAGAAGAATTATAATCTACTGATTGATAAATTGTGTTATAACATAAAAACGTTTAGTTTTTTTATTTTAAAAAGTTCGTTTTTATAGCCTCCAAATATTACCTTCAATACAGTGTACAATAAATTATAAAAACCTAACAAAGACCCATTCATGTTTGTTTAAAAGCCATAATTACATAAGCAAATTTTCCGAACCTTCTACGTAATATATTCAATATTACTTTTTGCTGAGATGTTCTTCATGAATGGCAAATTGTAACAATCGAAAATTATAAAGCTAATTGTTTTTGATGTTTATTAATTCTGAATGTTTATTGTTCCCTTTTTCGTTTATAAACTAAAATTATAAGAAATGTGGCGGAAAGGTATGATATACCTTACAGATGCATATACATTTTAGTGCCTGCAAGATTTGTGTCTTACATTACTTTGTGATCAAAACGTTACAACTTGAAACAACTGTTGGCATTTTTGCATCATGGATAGAAATTCAATTTTAATTAGAACAAGCTGCATTACATAATTATATGAATGCAGAGAATGAATTTGTTACACACTTTATGTAATTTTCGTCCAGCGCGTTATACTAACGACTTGAAAATATTATCCAAAAATTCCAAATACACCGCTAATCCTCTCTATCCATCCGTACTTTTGTCACCGCGAACGTTACTTAATAAGTTCCGAGAGGCTGAAAAATCCGCGGCATGAATGGAATGATAAATGTTCGATACGTTGTGTAATCGATCAACAGTTGGCTCTTTCGAGCGCGATGTTATTAAATTTATTACGTATTTGCCGTCGTTAAGCCGATTTTTTCACATTCACGCATGCAATAATCGTAAAATTTTAAAAGCATTTCAATCCCATCTATTATTTAACTTTATAACGTTTCTAACTCGGCGTTGCGCAACCGCGCGGCCGGCCAATTCGTGCAGCAGCCGGAGAGCGCAGGCGAGATATATCGCAGAGTCATACGCGGGAACGTACGCACTTTTTTTGCTGTGTTTTCAAATGATTACATGTCGACGGTGAAGTGCGCTGTGTATGCGCTCGTGGCACGCGACGGGAGATCGTTGAACCCGAATTGAAAACGCCACTTTTGAGCATCGCCGTTTCTCTGAGTAAATCCATCAATTTTGCTTTGCTCTCGAGCCGGAGTCGTTAAGCTGTTAATTAAGAAATCGCTTTGATCTGCTAGGCGGAGAAGAGATCGTTGAGAAATAAAAATTTTAAATTATATTCGCGGTAAGCTCTGCATTATGTCTAATAGACGCTAATTTTAGACGTTAAACTTTCCGTTTCATTAACAATAAATTTTTCATACTTAAAGGGAACCATTCATTGAAATTTTGAAGTAAATCACCATCGTCAATTTTGTGATTTATTGTGTTGTTCACAGGAAAAATTTGGAACTTATATTCCGAGTAATTAATCACATTCAGTTTCTCAAATAAAAAACAGCGGAATTTCTTTGATTTTGTATTCTTAATAGGAACTATCCTGCTAAGTTCAAACTAGAGGTCATCCGCCTATGATTTATTATATGAAATTAATTAGCATGATTTACTGAATTCCTGAAACTCCCCAGTATTCGGTTGATAAACTGATTAAATTCTATCTTAATCCCAATCGAACCGTTAACTAAAAATCTATCTATCGGAATTTTTTTAAGAATGCACGAAGCAGCAACAAGGAAGCGGTAAAAGCTACTCGTTTTAAACAAAAAACGCGCACATATTTTATTGCGCAGATTGAATCGTTTCCTTATTTATCTATTTTTTACTTCGTATCTATTCATTATTTGCGAAAAAAAGCCTTCAGCAAAGAGTGCATCTAATCTTTTCACATATTAGTTCGTCAGCGAAAATTCGTCGCAGAAGCTCGAATCTGCGCTTCTTAGGATTTCTAGAGCGTTGCGTTAAATTTAACTTTTTTCCGGAGTATAATCAGTCGGCGAATATAAATTCGAAATTTAATTAACGCTTTTTTAGTTAGGCTGGTCGAGATCATTAAGATTGCAAATTTGACGGGCTCTAGTTAAATCGCAATTTATGATTCTTCTAGTCTGTGATTTTGCGTTCAATTGCTCAAAGTCGCTCTATTTCATGGGATTCAGTCCATATCAGTGATAAAATGGAAGAAAAAGTTCATTAATTATGCCACAATTGCGTGAACATATAGACTTTTTAGTATTGAATAACTGAATTTTATTTGAGTTTTGATTTTTTTGCTTATTTTTTGAGTTCATGTGCGAACGAGAAAAAAGATGAAAGAATGTTACGATTAGAATTTATTAAAACAATCACCTCATCTAATTGCGTAACTTGTTAAACGATTCGACAGCTTTTTTTATATTTGGATTTGTATATTTGGAAAATTACAAATATTGTAAAAAAATTAAAGTTATAATAAAAAAAAGCTCATACTACTGAAATATGAGCGTGATTTATGCAAAAATTAGGAGTGTATTTTTAAAATATGACGCCGTGGTATTTACCACGTCATACGACCACGTCATACAACCTAAATTTATTGCAGTTGCAAAAAATGAATATAAGATTTTTCATTTACACTACTGCATTATTCATTTACACAAAAATTTCAATCCATATATAGCTCACTTTAACCCTAGTACAAAGAACTTATAAAAACTGATCAAATGGGGTCATTCCGGGTGCAAATACACGTATTAAAACCCTTTAAACGGGCACAATTTTATCGCTTTTTATAAAACATTTTCAACAGGAAAAATACTTCTATAGAAACCATTAATAGGTGATATCAACTAATTTTTACAAAATCCGCTAAACGTCGTTGCGAAAGCTTTCCCTCCTCGCAGCGACGATTAATCGTTCGACTGCATCCGATGATTGACGCGCGCGCTCAACTTTTTCCTTTCGGGTGCATCGGCCAAAAAAAAAAAAAAAAAAAAGACAACCATTCAAATACAATTAACCCGAATTTCCTACTGATCTTTCTCAATGACGAGTCGCGTCGCGTAATGAGAAATTGATGGCTAGGCGCCCTTGCTGCATTTCGAAGAACGGGTTACAATGTCACCGTGATGTGATATATACTCACTTCGGTACTGCTGCAGCTCGATGAGGGACTTCATGGCTCACCGCTTGTTGGTCCGGTCTTTTGAAAACTTTTTCGTCCACCTGAAACAGAAGGACGAACGTGTAATGAGAAGACAAAAAGCGACAAAGTGCTATGTGCTAAAACGATTTCTCATTTGACTTTTAAATTTATTTTGGGTCAATTTCGTGGAACTAAGGACGATACTTTTAGTTTCTTTATCTTAAACTGCGTACGAAGTCCGCAAGCTAATCGAGTGAAGTAATACTTTCTGATTGCTACTGAAAGCTGCTTTCGTTTTCTCTGAACTTTTGTTGTGAGTTATAGAGAAATTTTCAAAAAATATAGTTAGATTTATCATGAAAATATAAACATTTTAATGATGTAAAAAAACTACTATCCTCGTTTACATTTTTAAATACTTTATACCAAGAATTGCATTTTTAAATTTTTTTAATGTTCTTGCAGTTCAAGTATGTTTAATCTGATTATTTTTAATATATGTATAGCATTAACACGCGCCAACAACCTTCTGTAAGAAAAAACATCTTGTTTAATGTTACAGTGTAAAAGCTTTTTTAATTCTTTAATGAAAAAATTAAAATTTAATTACTCCTCGTTTTTAAGACTCTCAAGTGTATTAGCAATTTTTAATTTGAACGATGCTTTCATTTTTCGTTTCAATTGTTGGGAAGCCCATTAATACCAAAACGATCACGGTAACAAGCACTAAATTTTCCTTCCGACGAGAAGAAAATCACGCGCATAAAGTGAGCATGATTATCCAATGAAAAAGTTATTGATTAATGAAGATTTAAAAGGAA
Organism: Ormyrus rosae; assembly: GCA_035047165.1. Lineage (NCBI taxonomy): Eukaryota > Metazoa > Arthropoda > Insecta > Hymenoptera > Ormyridae > Ormyrus > Ormyrus rosae. The sequence continues at coordinate 42,835 of JAWWML010000765.1, forward strand.
TGTTGAATGCTTTTTTAATCGGCAAGTAAAATCGCCTGAGTGCACGCACTTGCGAAATCTAATCTAATGTCACATTAAACAAATAAACATTATCGAGGTGTCGGGAAGAAAATATCCACAAAGGTAACGATCCGAGTGCAATCTTCAGGATCTTCGTACGTTACGTCTTCTTGACGTTTATTAGATTTATTTTTTTGCACAAGGATGATGGCCTTGTTGTCATTGAATTTGTATGTTTGTAAATAAAGTATCATGCGCCCAAGTGCAGCAGATTATTTTATCACTGCTCGTCACTGCTTGCAGTTGAATCTTGATTTTTTGCTTTTATTTTAAGGTCCGATACCGTTTTAAAAACTGATTGAACATTTGTTGACTTTGAAGTGCAATTTATATGTCTAAAGGAAATTTACATAAACTAATAAGTCTCGATATATCTTACAAAGGAGATAATAACACATCAAGTCACCATGAGAATGAAATCATGCATGTTTAGAAGCTAATGTTTCTAGCACAAATTTTAGAGGCAAAGAAGAAACAAGAAACAAGAAATAGAGAATAAAAAAAGGGGGTTTTCCAGATATAAAGTTTCTTTGGAACGGTACGGTATACATTCTCTTTTTCTTTGTCGTAGCATCATGCAAATAATTAACGGTCGAAATTAAAAATTTTTGCCTCCTCAAAAAACCGCGGATGACTTACAGCATCTGCGCAAAAATCTTACGTTCGAAAGTAATTAATGCCGAAACTCCGAAAGATTTATCGCCCTATAAATGTCGAATTGGCTAAAACCAATGACTCTCCGTCAATAAGCGATTAGGTCGCCCTGCAAAAAACCTTACGTCAGCGCGATGCGCGCAAATTCGCGGAATCGGCCTCTCCGGACAAATAGGATTTATCTCGCGTTATCGGCGACCTTGTCCGCGAAGACGAGGCGTACAAATTGCCGTACGGATATGCAAGTGCGAGTGAATAATGTATCGCCGAGGCTTTTTGTAAAAGAGAGTATTAATTGCATTTTTGGCGCGTCGTAAAAGTCCGGCGATAGCTCGTATAGCGTCTGCGGAGGCGCAAGGTCATTGATGAAAAAGTCATGCACTTTTTCGAAGTGCTTTTTGATAAGAGGGCCTTATGCGCGGTTGGTGTGTTCATGGCTAATTGTTTATTGCTTCTTCGACGACATTGTAATCGGTGCTGTCTCCAAAAGCGTAGTGAGTTTCGATTTGACGTTTTACTGATTTAATTATATTATTTATTTTATATATGATATGTGATTCAAGATTTTAATTGTTTAATTTATTATCCTCTAAATTATAATTCAGGTGATACTTTTATGTTGAAATTTTTTGGATCACGTAACTCAATAATCGTTTGTATACATAATTTTATTTCCAAATTTAAGATTTTACTAAATTAGTTCATACCATTTATCGCTTCTTTCTGGTTAAATTTTCGTAATCAATAACTTACAATGAGCAGCCGATATTGCAACGAGATAATGAAATATTCCCCCGACTAATAACGTGGAATCGTTGATTACAGGGATGCTGCCAAGTTTGCCAAATAGGCTTGAAAAGAATTGCGACAAGATTGCACACAGAAGAAAGCCTAAATGCATACTTGGCTCCCAAAGCCACGCGTGCAATTGTTCGCCGGGACAAGTGAAGCGTACCACCTGCAATCAACCACTAAAACGATTCATTGAACTTCAAAAGAAGCCTCCTGCGAAAGCAGTGTTGCCTTGACTCAACGCGCAAATTTCTCTTTAAGTATTACGCGATAATCAGCCCTTTACGCCAATACTCGGGAGGCAAGACGACAAGGTCACTTACGCCTCCCAACGAGTTCCTCGCGCAATTGCACCGAAGAAAGGGCCGCTAAAAATAGCCGCATCTCGAAACGAATGCACCTTTCGGCAGAAAAATGATCCCCCTCGGCGTGCGAGCCGCTGTCGTTACCGCATCGATATAACCCAGATCGGCCGGCTCTCCCGCATCAAAGTGAGCGTCGTCGTCGGGCAGGGCGATGGCTTCTCTCAAAATTACATAAGCAATTACGGCGTGTGCCGCCGCCGCGGCCGCGCACCGGCCGGTTCTTTCTTATGCAATTGCGCGTATTGCCAAAGCCGCGCGGGTTATGCGAGCGATGTACCATCGGCGAACCGGTCCGCGCTCTTTCTCTCCGCGGGCGCGCGAAAAATTTAACAGTCCTCCCCCGTCGGCGTTTAGAATCGCGCGGGCGTCGGAGCGCCTGCCGATTGCGCTCGACGATCGTCGCTGGTTTCGTTCGGATTCAAACGCGTTGCCTGTAGCCGTTACGTTCATTCATCGATCGGAGTGGCTGCCGCAGTTTGGCTTTGATTGTGTGCGAGGAAAGTAGCAAATATTCGCGTTTTTCTCGTCTGAAAGCTGTGTTTGGGGACATTTTACGAATACTTCGGTCTCTATAGTTGTTGTTTACTAGATAGAATAAGAATTTATTGTTCAATTTCAACGAATTTAGTTATTACAAATATAAAAGAGAAGGAAATATGTTTCGTCTTAATGCTTTTAAATTGACATAAGATAAATTATAATAAGATTTATTAGTGATTAATGTCCATCGATCATAATCACCGTAATTTACGATTATAACAAAACTGCAAATTTTTTAAAAGCGCATTGAACATAAATTCCAAAAGAATTAAAAAAAACATACACTATTGTCATACAATAGTCAATTATTAAAAAATTCCGACTTAATAGCGGCGCAAAAACACAGCAGAGGATCATAAATTCGCGAGACGACATTACACTTTATATAATGATTCTTCCCTCGGCAGCCTCTCGACGATATCACGCCGAGAAAATTTCTATTCGGATGGTAAAGCAAAAAAAAAAAAAAAAAAAAAAAAAAAAAAACAGATTTCGCCGACTCCGCGAGGTCTCTCTCGGCTGCTGCTGCTGCTGCTGCTGGCTATCATCCGCGATCGCGGCGGCGCGAACTTGTTTCGCAGTCCCGTCACGACCTCATCAAGTCATCAGGCCCGGCGATCCGACACAAAACTCACCTTCGCCGCGCGAAATGCTTGCAAATCAACCGAGATTTATTTATAATGGAACCGGCAGCGACATTGAGCGGAAAAATAATATCGCGATTAGGTTCGATTAAGAGGTGAATTTTTCGATTTACGTGCTGAGCACGAGGCACGCTTTTGCAAGTTGGAAGATGAACGCGTGCAATTTCATAATGCATTACCGTATATTCACCGGATGAATATTAATATTGAAAAATGTACGTTGAATAAAAAGATGGGTAAAAAAAACTGTGTATAAACAAATGATGATTTCGACATGGTTGTTCTTATGCGTTAAAAAACTAAAAGATATAAATAAATCTGTCGTTCAATTATTGTATAGGTAACGAAGAAGTCACGTTTTTGTAGTGGATGTTGAGATGAATTTTACAACAGCTTTAAAACTGATGTTGAAAAGGTCACTTTTGTGCGATAAATGATCTTTTATGAATTACAAAATGTTTATCTGCATTATTTATTAACCAAATATTTTTTAAAAATCTTAATAAATGATTTAATTTAACTTTAAGTTATCTTTTTAATTTCGAAATTCTCCTAACTTATGATATAGATGTAAATGTATTACACACTGAACTCTGAATTATTAAGTACTGCTTAATAATTTGATTATAATAAGTTTTTAAAAGGCAAGGTATGGTTTTGTACGCATGAGAATCGTGCACATATTAATTGGGCACAATTTAGCATAGCCCGGATATATCTATATAAAAATTTCACCAATGCTAAAGTTAATGTTAATGTTACTTTATTTATTCAGTACTATTTTTAAAGGATGGATTATTTGAAATCAATCACCGGATTATTAGATATAATTTAGAAAATACAATAATAAGATTAGAAGTAGTAAGTTTTTTTTATTCATTAAGATTAGCTACACTTTAGAATCTTTTAAAATTTTGGTTTGCCTATGAATCTTGAAATAATTGTATTAAGTTCTAAAATATTATAATTATGATAATCGTCGATGAAACGTTTTACCACAAAGAAATTCATACGTCAATATATATCTACCTCCGCTTCCTAAAAAAATTGCCGCTACTTCCCCGCTGCTTTATAAAAAAAAAAAAAGTCGAAACTCACCAGCTATTGTTTGAACCCCGCCGCGGCTCCAGAGAGCCTCCCGCTGCTCCTCGGCAACCAGCGATCTCTTCGATTTCCGACAGCCTGTTGTCCCGAGCACAGTTCGAATCCTCCCGAACTTCACTGCACTCGCCGAACCTCCTCCTCCAAGCAAGGAGTCGAAAATCGTTCCGAGTCCCCGGCGCGAAACGTCGCTCGAGCGAATGTAAAATCGGCGCGCGCTTTTCCGCGTCTGGTGCGCCGCGCTCGGATGTGCCGCGAGTTTCCCTCACTCTGCTGACTTCTCTGTCACTTGGCTTGTGCTCGGGGTCCAATATCAAAAGCCCGCAAGCAAGCGCCCGAGCGCGAGTCCGAGAGTCGTCTCGGACTCTCGTTCTCTTATACTTATCGGCTCCTTCTTTCCTCTCTCTACGCTCGCGCGAGAGCGACGCCGGACCTTTCCTCTCCGCGAGAGAGACCGTACTAGCGAGCACCCGCAGCCTCCGCCAGTGGGTTCATGTATAAACTACACCTTTTCCTTGATTCAGAGGTATATTGAATATAAAGAAGAGAAATCGTTACTCTTTTGTTGTTCATTTGGTTCTTGACATTTTTTTGTAAATTTATAAATAAAAAAAAAGTTTTATCTGTGTTATTAATTTTTTCTAAAATTTGCGATAATTTAAAAAGAAATTCTTGACTTATAAATCAACCCCGCAACAATTAATTTCTACATTTTGTTGTATTTAAAAAGTTTTGTAATTCAAACAAATTTAATATGCAATAAAATGTATCAAATAAAGTTAAATGAGTTTTTGGTAAGCGTATTAAATAATTCAATGCGACTGCAACATTAACTAAGCTTTTATAATGCTAAAATTTAAATTTGAATTAACTCTGCGTAACAACTGTTCTGTGCTTTACTTTTATGTGATTTTTTCATTTTAATTAGAGTTTCCAAATTGCAATTCATCTATGATGAATTCAATTAAATTCATCAACTGTTGTAAAAGACTTATTTAAATTTATTGCCGGAAATTCTAATCAAAAATATGTTTTACAATACTTAAATTGCATTGTGAACTGTCACTTAATCTCTTCGAAAGCTAAGGTGTTGTTACAACTTATTTTAAAAATTATACAGGTGCTTGATTACAGTACATAATTATTATTAAAAATAACAATTATACATATTATTAAAAAGACTCATCAAGGATTCCATTTACTTCCAATCTCTCTCCTGATATCCCCATAAAATCCCGCCTCGCGAAATCCTCGCGCTTGCGTAATATAAATAACCCACCGCGGCAATAATAAACGCACGCAGGCCTTCCCCGAAATGGCGAACCAGTACCGAAGTTACCCGTGCGCGCGTATCCGCGCAGAACCGAAGAGAAGGAAAAGGCGGCGGGGAGGAAGAAAACGACGAAAAATTTCAAGGTCATACTGCTGGGGGATCGTTAACATTGCCGAGCGAGAGCCGTGCAGCAGAGCGATATTGCGTTTATTCTTTTTAAAGACAGGACTTCTTTGCATAAATATGCCGCTTCGCGGCTCTTTTCCGAAAAATATACCCCCGTACCTCGCGGACGATGAAAATATGGACGTAGTTCCCCGTGTCGGCTCGGCGAGCTTTATTCTGCAGTTATAAGTAGCTCGTCGCTTCGCGATTCGCCCGGTGAGTGGCAAGATGCAAATAAATTATTGCACAAATGGGTCTCGAATTCAAGAGTTTTAATTGCTTGAGTTTCGCAAGCTGGCGCTGTAAGGTTCATTTTTGGATCTGCCTTTGGAACTACTTATTAAATCAGCGGATCGATTTATATATTTTTTTCGAAATTGAGCAATAATTCACGATAAATAAATTTTGGTTGTCGCTGCGATATTGCGAAACCCGGCCTTGTAATGAATTACTTTAGTTTTTGGAAAAAAGTGGAACTGAGATAAATTCAAAAGGGGATCGATGCGATTCAATTGGACGATGAGCCATGAATTGTAATGCCTGGTTATAACGCGCATATTTATTAGTATTGAATCAGATTTTTAATACTGAATTTAGATCAAAAATCATTTCAGTGGAAAACAGGTTTTGCAGGTTTCAGGGAAACCACATTTGAATTTTACGCAGAGAATTTTTGAATTTAGTTAACAAATTCACGTTCTTTGTAATGATACGAGTAATAAACCAATGGCTGCAAAACCATCAAAAAATCATTTGCAACTAGCTTTTCTATAATTCTGTAAAAATATCTTTTAATCGTTAGAAATTAAAATAGCATCATTATTAGGGGTTGACATTTCACAAAAAAATTAGTTAAAAATTATGGATAATATTCTATAAATATACTATTTATCGATGCAGATGTTACTCTTATTAATCTTTTTATATATTTAGATAAAAAACCACAATGATTAAATTTTTAACTGTACTTTTTTTAATAGAAATGATTTATGAAATTTTTTACAAAAGCAAAAGACTAATTAAATGATCAAAATATGTCTAATATTTGCAAAATTTGTATCTAATAAAAAGTCAATTTACATTTTGCATAAACAGATGAAGTGAATCATTACGCACACAAAATTAAAAAGGAGTTTGAAAATTCATAATTTAAAAAATGGATAGCATTTAACAGCAAAAACAATTAATTCATTAACCAAAATATACAATATTTTAATATTATCCAAATCTATGATCGCAGCGGTTGAAAATTGTCATCACTTATTTGAGCAGTTATATTAGAATAATTTATAATTTCTCACTTTAGAATCTGGAAAAATGCAGCTCTGTCAAATTTAAATTTTAAAACATCTAGACCAGAATATACTAGCCGATTCTTACTTCTAACGCTATCAATACTAAATAATACGCTTCCATAATTTTATTGGATTAATTTAAAAATATTAATAAAATATATAATCAGGAAATTAATAACTTGCTAATCATTTTTTTAATTTTCAAACTTATCAAAGCATTTAACAATTAAATGATTTGAAATACGTTATCAACGTTGAGAATCAAATTATAAAATAATTAATATATTAATATCTAAAAATAAGTAGCTATTAATCAAAAAGATTCATCTCAGATAAACGCTGGTCTGATGCATTTACACATATTCGATCACATTGTAAACCCATCAATGTCTTATCTTACAAAAACGTGATTATACGCAGCATTAGTTTATAAACTATAATCAAGTTGGGATGATTTTCAAGATAAAAATGTAAACATCTATAAACTGAATACATATTTATACAAAAAAAAGACTAATTTATGTCGCGAACCATAATTTTTTTACAATAGCTTCGAGTTTCTTGAATACTTTTTTTTACCTTTATGTAGACTTTTTATGCATTACAGAAAATTTATTGAGTTAATAATTATACATCAAAGATACAACGAATGCAAATCTATTCAACTGCGGTAATAAAAACTCTGAAGGGAAAGAATGTAGACGATTTTCATTGACTTATATTAACCTAATAATAACTGATTGCAGTCATTTATTGTAACATCATTATCGATTACATGAAAATACTAACACGGAGAGCCAAAAAAAGAAGACACGTGTGTTTAAAACATTTAGTTCAATGTTACGAATTTTTATAAAAGTTTATCAAACAAAAATTTTAAATAAAGTAAGTAGCAAGAGCTTCAATTTTATAATATATTTCAAATCCCCACAAAATAATATACGTCATTTTTTATATATCATTTTAATTGATGTATAATTTTGAAGCCAATACACATTTTTCAACCCAATTAGTCTCAAATTAAAGCTCTTTATAATTTCCCCTAAAATTTAAAAAAGAAAATGCATAACTCCCCTAGTACAAAGAACTTATAAAAACTGATAAAATTGGGTAATACCGGATGCAAAGACACATATTAAAACCCTTTAAACGGACACAATTTTATCGGTTTTTATAAGACACTTTCAACAGGGTCTGTTACTAAAGTCCACTATAGACTAAATGCTGAGATACATGTCTTCTTTGTTTTGGTTAAGGAATGATCAACTTTACCAAGATCCATGATTCTCTGGGTTAAAACTCGCCTTGTAAATAAAAAATGTGCTCCACAACCAAGTTATTTAAGAATATGGAAAGCAACACTCATTTTTCTCTTCATTTTTTTTATAAACAAACTTATCATTTTTATTGGTGAGATTAAATCACTGATAATATTGATGGATTACTAAGTTAAAATTTCTTTCTTGTTCCCAAGTACTGTGAAAAAATTATGTAACTGGTGTAAACAACAAACGTGCAAAATAAAAAATTACAAATTCTTTGATGTTTCTTTGGATTTAATTAAAGAAAATAAATACTAACTGCTTTCAAAATTTTTACCGAAAGTAAAGCTCTAATTTTCGTTTTCGTAACGCCATTAACTGCCCTCGCGCAAACAGTTTTGACGTATTACGGTCATCAAAGAATGACCATGAATAAAAATATCACAAAGTTGAAAATACTGTTACATTATTTCACTGGCTGCATGCAAATAATGCTCTTGCAAAACTTTCCAAGCATTAAAAAAAAACTTGGAGCAAATGCATCCGACCAACGTAATCGCCACCACCCAGATAATCTTATAGAACTTTCTTCCCTAAACATTAGAGGTGTCTGAATGCAGCTCCGATGAAAAGCGAAAGATAACGACCGAAAGGATAGCAGAGCTCGGGTGAAAAATTCCCGCGGACACACCGTAATGCATAATACCCGCACGCACACAGACGCTGCTATTACGCTGGCGGTGTATCAAGGAAAGCCCATTACGTGGACGCGCATTACGGAATAAACGAGCGCACGAGAGTGGACGGCTCGCCCGATTATGTCAGTGGGTCATTCTTTATGGTGCCCGAGCGCATATAATACCACCTGTTCTAATCCTTCGTCGATTTCGAACGAGTCGCTGATCCCGCGCGCGGATATTTTGTCGCATTGTTTCGTCTTGTTTTGCCTCGCTCCCTTCTAGAGATGTGTTTAAACGCGAAAGTGGGAAGCAGAAATCTTGTTTGTCGAATTCCTACCTGTTGTTGCGCCGAAGGATTTTTTTGCTTCCCGGAGTCAGACTGGTCAATCTATCATTTCATAAAAATTATTCATTTTAACATGCACACAAGTGTTGCTATACGAAAAGTAGTGACAGGAGCGGTTTTAAGACCTATCATATTTTTTTCACATAAGTAAGCAAAATGGAAAAAAATTTGGTACTTTTACAGAGTGATAATGCAGAAATTATTGAATTCTATTAGAAAGAGAATTAAAACATTCGTCAAAATTATTTTTTATTAAAAAACTGGTTTCAATTTCAATTGAAGGAATAATAAAATAATAAAATATTTTAAAAGTAATAATATTATAAATCATATACCGTTATTCAAAGACATTGCGTATTTTACTGCGGATTTAAACTACCATAAATAATGAGAGCATTCACCCATAAGAACATTTTTCATTCTTATCAATAAAGGCTTTTCAACGATCAATTCTTTTCTAATGGATATAAATACACATGTATTGGCCAATTTCCATTACTTTAAAATATGATGGTATCATCATTTTTAAAATTACACACAAATCAATTATTTACGTGATATGAGAATAATAATTGTAGTGGAAGTTATTTGCAAGCAATGTAGATATTTGAAAGCATTAATCATTTTTGCTTTTAATGAAATGGAACTGACTGTTTCCCTCGGTTTTCCTTGCACGTTATTGCAAAAATAGTTTGAAAAAATTATTTTTATGTGTCTACAAAATGGTTGTAATTTATTTAAATACAAACGCAAATAAAAGTATTAGTACTTAAATCAGAAATTTTGTATGCCTATAATTTTGCATTATAGTATTTGGCTACAATGCAAGCAATAAAAATGCTTTTAAATAATTTATTTTCTATAAATTTATATGAACATTATTAAATTGACTTAAAACGTTTGACATTTAAAAAATGAAATTAATATTATTTTACAGAAGATTTAAATAAAGCCACACAAATTGCAGAAATTTTTAGAATATATTGCTTAAAATGAATTTGAACAACAGTATTTGAACCACACGTGTGCGAACTTTCCTGTATATACGCCAATACATATTCATGAATTCGATAATTATGATTTCGAGAGTCGGGTTGATTTGATTAATAGCTATACTTAAAATTAATTTTGTAAATCGCATGAACGAATTATTAGGCAGCTTTTAATCCGCCCCACCATACATTTAGTTCACTATTGAACTTTTGGAAAATTGCTTTGAGAGTGAAGTAAAAATTATTATTTTAGAGAAAAAAAATTCAAAAATACTGTTAAAGCGCGTTTTGGTATCGCCTATAGAGGAGTGAATCGAATTCTGTAATCTTTCGCACGAGCGGCTCTGGGGCTTTGAGCGAGAAGATTTAACAGAGACTCCTATGGCCGGTGAGGGAGCTCTGAGACGCACTCAGAAGTAGTCAGTCAGTTCCTAAAAGGTCCGTCCGGTTCGCGAGTTTACGAGAGCGTGAGCTCAGCTTTCGGGAGTCGGGAGGGCGAACTAACTCACCCCTTCATTAGCCGGGTGATGGGGAATTGGCGCATCTTTTATTGACTGCCGCTCGCAAACCCAGCCGAACCCTTTTTGCAGCGCGAGGTTTTCGCGAAGCGCGCAGCAGTCGGGAGCAATAACCGAACCGAATGAAATAGTTTGGGGATCCTAGACGCAATTTTTCCAGCGACATCACTGGCCGGGAGTTCGCCGAAAAGGCTCGAGTCACCGAACTCTCTCGCCAAGAAAAAGTCGGCCGAGTATTTCGGCGTACGTTAGCGTACGTCAACACTAAATAAGATGAAAAACTGTAAAAAAATTTTGTTAAAGAAAATGGATTTTCTATTCTCTAAATACGATTGTTCCATAGTCCGCAAAACTTATTTTCAACGATTATTAATTGCTAGAAGTGTTTTTAATTTTTTATCCAAAAATAATAGTTATTATTTGTTCTTGATAAGTAACAAATAGAAGTAAGAATAGTAAACGAATAGTAAACGAATAATAAACGAGTAATAGTAAACGAATCCATCATCTGTGATAATTAGATTCAATCACGATTTTTAATTCTTGAATTGTTATTGGCAAAAATGTTGCCTTTGAAACACAAGTAATACGTCAACATAATGATATACGATTGAAGATGTTTCTCGATATGATTCCCAGACGGCAAAACTATCCCAAATGAATTCTTTTTAAGTCAATTTCTACTTAAAAAGAATTCATTTGGAATAGTTTTGCCGTCTGGGATTGTTTATACTTGTAGTCATATTATTTTCATGTTTTTCTCACACCTACTTCAATCGTCTTTTTGATTCTAGAAAATTTAGTCACTATTAGAAGTTATTCAATTTCCTTTTTGAAGAATATTTTAATCTTCTATTCTACAAAACAATGCTTTTTTTACTAATATAGTATTTCTTTTGATCATAAATAATAAACATTGAAATGAAAATTATTTAATAAAACAAAAAAAATTTTTATACGATTTTTTAATTAAAAAAAAAAAATGTTACCTGCCCAAAGTAATTTAAATAGCGTTTCGTACGAGGAAAATTTTTTTCACCTCATTTTATAAATTTAATTTATGAGTAACGACAAGATGTATGAGTGGAATTTTATTAATGCACACTTTGTATCCGAATTTTAACTGTCAGTATATAGTTATTATGATGTCAGATGAGTTATAAAAAATTTGTTTGTTTGTCATTATCTGACAAGGTCATTAGTAGTCCATGATATTTTAAATCGGGCTCACTTAGCTGCATAATTTTCTGTGCTCGGCATTGATTTAAGAGGTAAATAATTTAAATTTGATAAATTGTCTGAACTTAAATTTTAGGTAAGAGAATACGATACTTATATATTCCATCGTAAATAAATTAACTGTATATAGTATTAAATAATACAATTACAAGTGTTAAAAGAAAGTACAATTGCAATATTTGTTGTTTTTTCCTGTGTTATTAAATTTAAGAAGTAGGTTAGAATGACATGGAAGAAGGTCAATAAATATAATACTACTTTTCAACTCATTCTATATAAGTTTATAATAAATAAAAAAATAACTATATTTTTAAATAATTTTGAACATAATCACGAAGAATATGGTTTTTATGTTAGTAAAAAGTATTCATATTAAAAAAACATTTGTTATTGTTTATTTTTCTTAAAGTCCACTAATAGCGAAGTAGAATATTTTTTCTGTATTCCGTCGTCATTTTTTTGTACGAAACGTGGAAGCTTTATGAATTTTAATGTGCAAAATATACTTTCACATCAAGCCTTTTTACAAGAATACCCGATTAGAAGAACGTTAAAAAAGCGAATTTGAAATTCTTGTCTTTAATCCCTTATATTCAGATAACGTCATGGAATACTGCGTCTTTTCCTTATTTTGAAAAAAAATTTACCAGCAATATAAAAAAGTTTTGCCGTCTGTAAACTATTTAAGCAAATGCTCAATTAAAAGTTCATTACGTAAAGCATTATGTCGCATTGAACATAATATATGTAACTTGCAATACTTCTAAAGGTGATAAACATTATTCATTTGACAATTTAAGAAAGAAATTAATTTTAAGATAAACATTGTAAAAATTATAAGAATAATTAATTAAACTTTCTTTAAGATGCTTTAAATTAAATTCAAATAATTACACTTGTTGCGCAATTACAGTAATCAAAACTGTGAAGGCGTCAACAAAGCGAGATCTTCTCATAATCAGTTACATTTAGAGTTAAGTAACCGTTTAATGTATTATTAAACAACCGATTCTTTAATGAAAAACCAATTGGAAAAGCGTTGCGTGCACAAAATATAAGGGATCCCATTTAATGAAATAATTATTATCCTTCGCGTGCAATCGCCGCTGACCGTTAAGCGTTTTTAACGAGCGAATAATCTTCTAGTTTGCTTCTTTCTTTTAAGCGAACGCGACTCGATAAATGGTCCCGAAGCAGAAATATAAATGTGCGTGTGAAGACTCATGCAACACGGCTGCTGTTACTTGTGTCAGGCACAATTCGCGTGTTGTCTTTGTACCGTAGCCATAACTTTATGAATGATTCGCAAATAATGCGGAAAATTTTCTCTGATACGTTGTGATCGCTGATATATGATATTATGTAAATGAAAAACGCAAAACTTATATATCATATCGTGTCTATTCATTTATTGGATTATTTTTGCACAGCTTATATTCGAGGCCGCTTATAAAATTTAACGTTTGAAAATTAAAGATAGTAAAAAATATGACCTTTTCAATCGTTTAAAAGGCTTTTTTTATGCAGATTTCGTTATCTTGGTCCAGTCAGTTGAACTTTTTATGTTTTAAAATTTGTGTATAATCATCACAATAATATTTTCCTGACTGCAGTTCAAGTTAATAATATATTGTAAGTGTCAGTAAGTTGACTCATAGACAAAATTACGTAAACAGCTATTGGGTTTCCAAAAATTAATTCTGTTTCGTTAGTATAAAAAAGTAGAATTAAAATGTTAAGTACTTACTTTGTACTGACTCTTATAAATAAAAAACTGATATGAACAATTTGTTCAAACGATGTCAATTTTCTAACGTCACCACCAAATGAAACACTTATAAATAATATTAAAAAATAACGTTATTTACACTCTTTCCAGTATTAGCAAAATGAATTTTCAAGTTTACACATAATTCATACTCGATGGAGTGCAGATTGCCTTTTATGTGCGACGTTGCACAGTTGATCAAATTGACCGATGAAGTGCTTACGTTATCGTAGAAAACGTATTCATTGCTTCTCAATAGTCATGGAGATGAAGCTTAAATACCTCAATTCAATAAATTATATATGAATTTTTGAAGTAACTTTACAATAAACGCAGTACTTGCAGCAGTTTTCGAAATAGCTGTTAGCTATTATACAACAAATAATGATTTATTATTTAAATCGAGATGATTTAGCTAGTATAGATAAATGATGATTTATTATTAAAATTGAAAAGATTTAGTATATTTAGTGTAAAGGGAAAAAAATGATAGTACAATAAATTAAAATTAGCTTAGTTAGTGATCAGTAATACAACAAAATGTAAAATTATAAGAATGTTAATTAAACTAATTTCATAATAGGCATTACGAAATACTTGATTCATTACGTTCTAATTTTTTAAGGATCTTCCATTATCGAAGTCACTCTCGTATCGCAAATGAAATCAATGAAATTAAAGTGATAACAAGGATTATAACACATTGGCAGAACAAAAAATTTTCACGAACAGTTTAATAGCGCAATGCATTTTATTCTAAACTAATTTTTCTCATTAGCGCGATCACCAAAAAAATATGCATTGACGTCTTAATGAAAGAGATATATAATGGAATTTCGAACATTTAAAACTTCGCATGAATCAAGATTATGCATTTTGAATAAATTTTTAGGATAATGAGACGAAAAGAAATTTAGTTTAGATGTAATTGAATTTTCAATTTCCTCTAAAGTGTTTAATGCTAATGTTTTTTGCAATGTCTATTTAATATTTTAGAAATATCAGTGTAAAGTATAATAATTAAACAAGTCACGTTTTTTTACATTTTCTATATTAGGACCCCATATTGGCATTATACATATTTTCTAGATATTCTTAAGCTATGTTGCCTGCAGGAAACAAATATTAAGCTTGTGAGTAGTTCTTTCTTGAACAAGTGGAATTCTTTTCTATTTCAATCATACTTCTTTATATTTTCTTAAAATATTCTAATTTTGTACTTGAAAACAATAAATTTGTTTGTAGCTAATTTTTCGTTTAAAATTTCAAAATAAGAAGCCTTTATTATAAATTTATTTAATTTCTTTATATTTACTTTCTACAATTAAAACAAATTTCTACAGATTACGTTTTAAATCTTTTCTGAAACTGAATTATTTGTTTATAAATTTTAACGCTAAATAAAGTATTTCACGATTATTTTCACAATTTTTATGGCTTGTATAAAATATTTTGTTTTTAATAAATATACACTGAGAAAAAAATTTCATTGAATCAATGAAATCGGTAATCATATATTGGCACTTACATATTTAATCATT